>WYDI02027083.1:0-10690 GCA_009867235.2 Psittacus erithacus | reverse complement strand
CACACAGCTTGGTGTCATCGGCAAACTTGCTGAGGGCACACTCAATCCCACTGTCCATGTCACCAACAAAGATGTTGGACAAGACCGGTCCCAACACCGAACCCTGAGGGCCACCACCCGTTACTGGTCTCCAGCTGGACATTGAACCATTGACCAGAACTCTTTGCGTGTGGCCGTCCAGCCAGTTCTTTATCCACCGAGTGGTCCGCCTATCAAATTGATGTCTCTCCAATTTAGAGACAAGGACGTTGTGTGGGACAGTGTCGAACGTTTTGCACAAGTCCGGGTAAATGACGTCAACTGCTCCATCCTATTTCCTTCAATAGAGGAGTCCCAAAAAGTAATTGCTCTTCTGAAAAGTTGTGACTATTTTCTACACTCAATTTCCATTCAAACCATGTAGATGAAACAAAGGATAGCATTTTTTAAAACTTACACATGTAACAAAGATTAAATTTCCCAGGGTTGCTGAATTACATTTAAACAAAATTCTAGTAATGTACTAAAGATAATACTTTCCTTACTTTTTTTTTTTTTTGCAATTAGTCTGCAGCACAAGGGTCTTCTGCATTTGCTACATTTTTTAGCAAATTATTTCTTCCTTCCCCCCATTATCCAAAAATAGATGATGAATTTATGTAAAGCCAACAATCTGAATTGCGATTCACAGAGGAAAAAATGTTCTTTTGAACCTAAGGAGGAATAAACTATCTTCCAGGAGGAAAATAAGACAACACATTTGATATAAGCTATTTGCTAGTATCTGTCTTTTTTAAATAAAAATACAAAATTCGAAAAAATCTGTGTATTTTTATAATCTGTCCCTTTCTAGATTTCTCCTAAGTACCTAGACCATCTTTCTTTACATATATCTCTGTCCCAATATAGCTGTTAAAATGACGTAAGATGTACTTATTGATGCTTTCTTGCCTTTATATGCCTTTTTACTATGTAAAGCTGCTATAATGATGGTCATTAAGTTGAAAACTAAACACAATCTTTGAGGACTTAAAATAAAAACCATAAATGACAGATAAACCAAGAAATTCCAAATGACGAAGCTCCTATTAAACAGATATATGTGGTGTTTATGCAAGGGTTTTTTTAAGGCTTATATTAGTAAGCCTGTGTGAACAGCTTTCAAGGCAAATTTTACCAGATCAGTATTCACAAGGGAAAAATGAAACAGGCAATATCAACTGATATGGTATGATTCAGTCCTAGATCTCTGCTCCTTTTCATAAATTTCTCAATATAAAATTGTTTCTTCCGCATCTACAGATTGCCATCTCATTCTCCTGACTTAAACACAACCAGAATTTTCCCATTTGTCCTAAAATATCCTTTGTCTATGTTATTGGCATGGAGTTGGTGACATTATTTTTACAGTGACAATTTAGGCTTCTTTGCGAGCACAGGTGAAAAATTGCGATAGGCAGCAATTCTAATCTTTCTAAAGCTCTGCATAAGCAGTGCAAGAACAGGGAAAACTGCAGTGACAGAGATCCTTATACATCAGGATTTTAATGCTGTATTCAGAGTGTATTCAGATTTCTTTAGGCCTTTTAACCTTCTCCAATATAAAAATGAAGAGCTTGAGAAATGAGAGGCACAGTTTCCCTGATTAGAATGAGGTCAAGAATAGGGCATCTCAAAGACAGAAACATGACTGTACACATATTAATTGATATATGTGTGTGTGTAGTTCTGAAAAGGAATGAAGCCAGATGCCAATCCCAACAGAGAACACAAGTAACAAATTATTCTGGTAACATATCTTTTTACCTAGTTTTCAGCTGAAACCCTTTTTTGTTCCTTCCTCAGTTTAACTACATTTTTTGGTGTGGGTTTTATTTGTTTGGGGGGGGAGCTTTTTTTCTTGGGGAGTGTGGTGGGCTGGTTTTTTTTTAAGTAAAAGGATTAGTTACTATTTCTTGTTTTGGTCAGTGGAAGACTTATCTTTACACAACTGAAAAAAGGCATTTTTACCAGACTTTCAAGCCACATTAGTAAGGAAAAAAGAGGAGGGAAGTAGTCAAAACATCACAGTTTAACTATAAATTGCATGAATAACTCAGTGGGAGGGGCGAGGGAAGTATTTGCATTGGAAGTGTCAGCAGGATCTCCATGCCACAATGCTTAATAGTAGAAGAGGCAATAAACAATTAATTGTACCCTCTTCAGTTTCTCTATGATTTCCCCTTAGTCTTCTCCATCCAGGCTGAACAATGTTATTCCTTTTCTAACATTATTCTTACTTAAACTAATTTTAGATTCTAATATGTTAAAAAGGCATCCCCAAACTTGTAAAAAAAAATCTTTGTGTTAGAAGCATTGCAATATTCTGTAGAATAAAATACAATTCTTTTACATTTTTGATAGGACAGTTTGCAGGAAAAAGGAAAAAGCATTCGCATTACAGACATTTGAAATGAACAGTAGCTTGGTTGTAGCAGGAAAAATCCTGCCCTGTTGCCGTTCAGGAGCTGCACAACTCAAGACGCCTTTCCCCATGCCATCTTGCAAACTGTACCTTCAAGAGAAAGTGCTCTAGGTCTTCTATTTCAAATCTAAACCACCTGTGCATTTGTCTGCAATAAAGCCACATGCAATTTGGCATAGTCTTAGAGATCTGGAACGTTTCATTCCTATAAGTTATAAAAAACACGAGTCACTGGTAGCCCAGTCCATCCTGCCTGGGTGCAACTTTGCACATAATCATATTTACAAAATCTGTGGTTTTGGAATAAAAATTATAAGAGTGATATGAACCAAGCAGTACTTTTTCAGCATAGGGTGGAGAGAGGGAAAAATCTCAGCAGTCTTCAAGCTTATACGCTATCACTATAGGCTAGTCAGAGCTATCCTTTGTTTCATGGTTCTGCACTGTATTTTAAGGGTGTCTGAGCCCATGTCTTGGCACTATTTTGTAAACTGTCTCTTTCCTGAACATAGCATGCCGAGTCTTAAGTACATGGATGAATTTGGATCTGTGCTACTAATTCTAAACATCAGGATTGTTACAGACTTGAATAGGAGACCAATCTAGCTTTTTTTACTCCAGATATTTCAGTTCAGATTAGAATAAAATAGCTTAGAATAAAATAAAATGGTATGTGTAATAAAATGGAGGTAGCATGTGTATACTTTTTTACAAGGTCTTCTTTGTCGGGATTTAAAATTTATTATGAGATTTCTGTGTAAAATGAAATATTACTATTTACTGAAAAATATATGAATAACTGAGAATTTCACAGGCAGCACCCACGGTACTAATTCATATTTTACTTTCCCCCCACTAACTAGATATGGTTAAGAAGATTCCTACTAAATGCCATTTCAGTTTAGTTTGAAAAAAGGTTTAAAGTCATGATTTGAAAAGCAATCAAGAAACTATACAGTCACTTTCCACCAAAACTCAGTTGAAAATGGGTCTCTTGATCCTTTCAGCTCTTTTGAAGAACTGAATCTGAAATAAATGTGGATGCTATATGAACACTTACAATGAGCCCTAGGATGAAAGGGTTTTAAAAAAATCAATGACTCCGATAGAAGTCTGAGATGTGGCAGCTGCATCGCACAAGGCCTTTCTATATTGATACATTTCTGTTCTTTGAGTAATGATGTAAGAACTTTCTTTGACTGCTGTACTTTACAGACACCATTATAGATGACTACCACTCCTTTTTCTTTATATAATCTTACCCTAAGAGGAAGGTAATAGTCCTTCCCCTATATTCAAGCATGATAAACACATTCTGACCCAACTGAACACAACTGTGTGAAAAATAACATAGGTCTTGATGAGTATTTCTGTCTCAAGCTTAAGCAGAAAACATTGCCTTTTAGTTTTTTAATCCTTCTCATTAATCCATTTTTAATTTGTTCACAATTACACTATCTAGTTGTAGGAATGCAGCATTTCAGAAAGAGATTTAAAAACTTACAAACACCATTCACATAAGCTTGAAGACCAGCCAGGACTGATATCTTGTCAAAACCCCAGTCCATCTTAACTTCTCTGTCAAATAGTCTTTCTCACTTTTTTTCAATTGTTTAAAGCATTTATTTTCATTATCTGTCATTGAATTTATAACCACTAGAAAAAAAAATGCAGCTGGTTTCCTTTCCAGTGAGTCAGATTATTTTTTTCCGCAATACAAACACAGACTTACATGATTATGAAGTAGAGATGGCTATCCACATGGTAGAGAAGATGAGCTAATTTTATACCAGAAGTATTCCTGAACTGCTGTTCCAAAATAGACATCTGGTCCAATAACTGTGATAAACTGATGTGATTCAATTTGGCTATCTTCTGTTGCTCTATCTACTTACATGTAACTCCAGCTGGGACACACGTTTTCTTCAACAACCATTCCACTTTTTACATGAAAATTACAAGACACAAACATTGCAATTTTCTAAGGATTCTCATGGAGAAGCTTGCTGATAATCCCATATGGGAGGAAAAAAGAGAATTCTTTCCACTTACAAAGAAAGGATTTGAAGATCAGGTTACACAATAATAAAAACAATGTATTTTGATCACCAAACAACTACCATTTTCTGCTCCTGCATATTCATGGTAATCAAGAGTCAGCAACTTGGACTGACACAAGAAAAACAATTATCAATTTTTTTTCTGTTTTTTGAACAGATACAAATCTATCAGGATATAAATCTGTACAACATACCCTCTGTAATCTTTGGTTACGACTTCTTCCTTCAAACTCATACAAAATCCTAAGTCTAGATTCCCTGTATCCTCTTGACTGAACAAAAGACATTAAACACAAACATTTAGCTGCCTTTTCAGCTCCTTGTCACTAAAAACTGGCACAAACTGGCACCAGTACTACTGATCTCCTGTGAAATTTACTAGGTCTGTCCCTGCAAGCAAAGCAGGTAGAACTAGGCACACTGTCTGTAATGACTTCCATCCTCCAGAGAACCTGGAAGAACTCCAACTGGGTTCATGCTCAAAAAATACCCATAGGATATAACTACCAAGTGAAAGGGTTCATTGGTATTTATGTGGTCATTCAAATAAGCTGTTGACCTCTTCCAGGGTTGCTTCAATATCATAGTAGTTGCTACTCTGTTTACATCCATGATAATACCATGGTAATATTACTTCATCTACGTGATTTTTGAACACTTCCAGAGACAGCAATTCCGCCACTTCACTGGAAAGCTTGTTCCAATACCTCATAACCCTTTTGGTGAAGAAATTTTTCCTAAACCTCCCCTGGTGTAGCTTGAGACTGTTACTTCTTGTCCTGTCACTTGTTACTTGGGAGATCAGCTGCCTCCTCACTTCATCCTCCTTCCAGATAGAGACCGATAAGGTCCCCCAAAGCTGTCTCTTTGCCATCCAGTGTTTAGCACAGTTTTGCTTATAGCATATCTATGCTATACAACAGTGTAAAATATAACATTTTCACAATCCTTGGAGCAACTATAATTTTAACCAACTTTAATGTGAATGGTAAATCCCCACTTCTCCACAACAGGTATTAAAATAAGGGTAGTTAAACACTGATGTTCCAGAATGATACATCTAATGCTACAAGCCAGCATCAGTACAATTAATGAAGTGCATGGGAACTTGATTAAAAATTTATTTCTATTCAAAATTATCATTAAAATATCTGATCTCATTTCATTCAAAATATCTGCAAAAATATATTACTTTTGATTCATTCTCATAATTAATTTAGAAAAAATAAAACCCCAACCATGTTGAAAGCAAGTAAATATTCATTGACATTTTGGAAACTTTTCTTAATGAAATTCTGTTTTCTGATACTTAGGATTCCTTTCCTCTTTGCAGTGACTTTCTTCTTTTTACTTCCTTTGCCATTGTAAACACACTGAAAATCATTTTACCATCACAGACAACTATCCTACCTTTCAAAAAACTCTTAACCATTGGTCATAAGTTTTCTTTAAATTTCTCTAAACCAAACTAATTTCTGTTAAACAGAACTTTAAGAACAAAAGAAAGTGGAATGAACAGAAGTTAACCTGAACTACTAAACCCAGATTTTGAACTAGACTTCAACATCCTAGAAGTTCACCTGTGTCAACAGCTGATTCTTGAGCTGCAGTCAATTTTTGTAAAGTCAGTTTGTAAATTTTTTGATTTTATTAGTTCTCATACAGTTCAGAGGTATGTGAATTAGGGATTTCAGATGACAAATATATTAATCTCTTTTTTGTTACATACAATAGTAAGATATACCAGCTTTTCCCATTCCTTGGATAACAGGACACTATTGAACATTATGCTGCCGTGTGAATTTACAGGATACTCTGGGTTTACCCTCAGTATTTACATAAGGAGATAAAGTGACAAAGAAGTTATAAATCCATAACCTGTTGTCCATTTAAGCAAGCCCTAGCAGTGGTTTCACAGGGGTTAACATCCCAAGTGTAGGAAACCTATTTACACTTATTCCACAGGAATGTCCTTTGAAAAAAATTCATATGGCATAATGAGCTATAAATTAAAATTCTACCTTATTGCTTACTACATTCTTCACACACACAAAAACCCCTCTTCTGTTTAATTAAAAGTTCCACTTTCATATCTCCCAGAAAATGTGTGACTCCGCAATCCTACTTTATACTATGAAATATTTTAATACTTAAAATTATTGCAGTTTATTTCAAAATCACTTTTTAAAAGATAAGAAAAAAAGACTTAAAGAAGGACTATTACCATACTGCCTCCAGTCTACATTAGGAGGCAAATTCAGCCACAGAATGAAGTTGTTGAGTTCATTTAAATAGGCTGGCAGTGCATGGAAACCTTTTTGGTTGTACCATACCTGGAAGAGAGAATGGAAATTATGAATTAAAATTTAGTTGAATCCGAATGCCTAATCTGAATTTTTCCATATGTTTAAGAATTCCATAAATATGTCTAATTCTCCTCTTATGACACTTATTTATAGAAGAAAGTTAACTAGGCAGAACAGAATCAGTTAATTTGTACAGGTCTTTCAACAACATGCAGAAGTTTGTTTTCTACTGTTGGAGCTGCGCACCTATGTTAATTATTAAATCGAGATTCTCTGAATTAATGGAACACTCTGTTCTTTTCTTTACGCACATTTAGTCAAATAACTAGAGGAAAAACAAATGAAAAGGATCATTTTCCAATTCAGTTGAAAATATAAAAAGATGAGTAAAACTAGTGTTACAAGCAGAGAACACCACTGAAATTCCAAAAAGACATATCTACATAATACCTGCAAGTGACACACAGCATAAAATATCTAGGAACGGAATGTCCTAGAATGTGGGGGAAAAAAGAATCAAGAAGGCACTGCTTACAAATATTCCACAAAAGACAAAGCTGCATCTCCACCTTCAACAAGCAGTCAGTGATTTATTAGGCACGGATGACATTAATATAGACAAACTTTAAGGCAGACAATGCAAGCCACTCTTTATGTGGAGCACAGGGAAGCAATTATCATGTAACATATCATTTAACCACAAATCATGCAGAATCACCCCAAGCTGATAAATATACTCAAATTCATACTTCCACGTGCTAGAAGAATCGTTGCTGAGAGACTGATATGTCCCTAAACTGAAAATACTAAGGTTTGAGGTCTGAGTTTTGCTTTGCCTTTGAAAATCAATTCCACGCCTATGTCTCATTATTGTTAATCACAGTGCCTTTGAACCTGCATTATCCATAATGAAAACTATGTCAAATTATTATGCATGTTTGTTTTCAGTTTTAGTGACGTTTAAAATTGTCTTTGATTGCTATCCTTTCCTCACTCTAAAACAACCTTTCATCTCCTTCTTTTTTATATACAGCTGAAAGTCTCTTAACCTTTTCCTATTTGATATAGCTATTTGCTAATCTACATTTTGTACATCTGAAGACGACAGTGGGCAATTCTTACTTTGTGTCTGGATTCTGATTCATACTGCAAAGTGCACAAGGTTTAATAGTGGTCTTTCTTGCCTTAACACCCTTCTTCTAGGATTTCATTTTTCTTAGATCCTTTGCAAAATCACTATATATACAGTTACATTTGGAAACTTCTCTGAAGATTCTTATCTCATCACTCTGATGCTGTTCTCATCTAGTGCTCTTCCATACATATATGTGCCTTTTCTTAATACTGGTGTAAACTTCCAGATTGGGGGTAGAGGTGGTGTGCATTTATTTATTTATATATTTGCTTGCAGATAATTCTGCTTTTTCTTTCTAGTGCCCAGCTACAATCCTTACCTGGACACTAGTTCCAGACTTTGACCATTTTTCCTACTAGGTTTTACTACACATTTCCAAGTGCACGTTGTCTAATCTTCAGTTCTATTTCCCTGCCTTAATGATTATTTTCTTCTGATTTACTTTCCTGACTACCTACTTGTTTGGATCTCTACATTGTACTCTATTGTGAGGCAAGGTTTACAACATTCTAATTGTCCATTCAGTTTCCTCCCATCTATCCTATATCATGATTTCAAACTCCACTCTGAGCTCCATGTCATTTCTTCCATGACTCTCACCCTTTAATCTTCTTTGCCATAAGATCTGTTAGTCATTATTTTTTAAATTAGCAGCTTTAGTCTACCACTGCTCTTGCTTGCTTTCACACTAGCTACTCTTCTTTATGTGGTCTTCACATCTGCTTGAAATCTCAACAGCATCTTACATCACCACATTTAAAGAAAAAAGAATAAATCCCAAACTCTTTCCCACTTTGCAAACTCATGCAACTCCTTTGTTCTCCTCCAGTTCAGTTCCAGCAAATTCCTACATAAACTAGATCTCCCATTCTTTAATCAACAAGAGTTCTTTAAAGAAAAGAAGTGAAATGGAACTTAAATACCCTGAGGAAAACTGCAAATCTGGATTTCCTGTGTAAATAGCAACCAGAGCAAAGAAATATAAACAAGCGATCAAGAGTAGACACCATTTTTCACAACCCCATACAGCCATTTCTTATTCTTTTTGAAAAACATTTGTGCTGAATAGAAAGTTATGCATACATAATGAAACTCCACTGCAATTGTGTTCATTGTATTGAAAAGAAAAAAAGGCAATTAAGAAAACAATAAACCCAAATTCTGATGGCATATCCTCATTCAACTGAAGCAGGGGAAAGGTCTCAAGCATTCACAGAACATCTTAGGAATGCAGCAATGCGACCGATATTCAAATGAAAATATAAAACCACAATAAAGCATTGTGTGTAACAATACATTTCAATATCCAACTATTAATTAGATTTTTTTCCTTTAAGCTGAATTATGCAACTGAATCAAGCCACCAGGAAATGATCAAATTGAAGCTGGATATTGAATAGTTTATAACATGGCAAAAGAGGCATTTGATGTTGTTCACTTCATCAGAAAATAAATTTAAGGTTTTTTTCCTAAAGTCTTGCAGCTTATTCTAAATTGATTGCAAAATTAAGAAAAAAAGAAAAATATTAGTTCCAGCTGAAATATCTTTCATATTTCTTGTGTGCCACACAGGTAATTATTTACAGAGGGCAGAAAAGATATGAGGAATGGAAAAATATACAGGTTAAGATGATAATTTTTTATTTTTATTTCACTATTTTATTTTCTGTCTATGGTTGATAAAATTACTTCCCCAGGAAAATACAATCCCTCACCATATATAAATTCTGTAAAAATATGTTTTCCATTATTGCATAACATTTGTACTTACTGCTAATATTCCATAATAAGGCTAGACTAACATTTTGACTAATCTATGGCCTGTCAGTTAAGAAAGGATAAGAAGGGGCAGAGAAATCACTAAGCATTGCTGGACCAGATTCACAGTAGGGAGATAGAGACAAGAGGTATTAGGCTGGAGAAAAGTAACTTTGTCTGGACACTTAAACTATTACTTTACAATAAAGCTTCAAATCGCAACTTTTGAGAATGAAAAAATGCACACTTCAGAATGCCATGTAAATGTAATAAATTGCCTTTCGATGCTATTTCAAATTACCACATGTTCTTCCTATATTTAATCATGTTATAAACAACAGCAACTATGACATCATTATGCAACAGCTTTTGCTCATATTTTCAAAGAAAACCAAAGAATACACAGTCATGAAGACACAAAGAAATTGAGGAGTTGTGCTTTTGCAACATAGCAGTGCTAATCAATGAGAGTCAATTATGAATGGTTTTAATCAGCCACACTTAGAATCATAGAATCATAGAATCATAGAATAGTTAGGGTTGGAAAGGACTTCAAGATTATCTAGTTCCAATCCTCCTGACATGGGCAGGGACACCTCACACTAAACCATGCCATCCAAGGCTCTGTCCAGCCTGGCCTTGAACACCACCAGGGACGGAGCATTCACAGCTTCCCTGGACAACCCATTCCAGTGCATCACCACCCTCACAGTAAAGTCCTCTTTATATTCAGTCTACCCATCACCCCTTGTCCTATCACTACAGTCCCTAATGAACAGTCCCTCTCCAGCATCCTTATAGGCCCCCTTCAGATACTGGATGGCTGCTATGAGGTCTCCATGCAGCCTTCTCTTTTCAAGGCTGAACAGCCCCAACTTTCTCAGCCTGTCTTCATACGGGAGGTGCTCCACTCCCCTGATCATCCTTGTGGCCCTCCTCTGGACTTGTTCCAACAGTTCCATGTCCTTTTTATGTTGAAGACACCAGA
>WYDI02027082.1:0-37322 GCA_009867235.2 Psittacus erithacus | reverse complement strand
AGAAGGACAGGTTGTGGGGGGAAAACAAGCAGGCTACATGCTCTGTCTAATTTACGACTAAGCTTAAACCACAACAACATGTGTTGTGGTGTGATTTCAAAATGCTGGCTTTAGGATTACTTAATTTTGCAACAGTGCAGATATATGTAAATTAGTCAAGGGAAAACATTTCTGAGAAAAAGTGTTTGTAACTTTGAAATGAAATTATGTTCCTTCTTTTATTCTTTTTTTTTTTTTTTTTTTTTCTTTTTGGTGGATATCATTGGTTTTGACAAGTTAAAAGTACAGAAGTAGAGTTTCACAACAGGTCAGTTTTCTTTGCATATTCATGCTAAAGAAAAAAAGATTCACCTCTTTATGTGTTTTTCAGGACCTAGTGATTCCCCTTCAGCAGGTGGAGATAGTCTTTTTACTGTAAAATTATATGTAAAATATAGCAGCTGTATATTCTATAACAAACAAAATTAGGTGCAGAAATGCAGTGATGTGAGGTAGTCATTGAAGTCCCAGTTACTGTGTATAGTTTAAGGTACTGGAAGTTGGAGCTTTTGGAAACAAAAACTATTGGAAGGCTTTCTGGAAAGTGAGATTTGTACATTTATCAGTGATTGGATTTTTGATGAATGTTACAAATCTTTGAAGGTCTCACTTTTTTCTTGTAATGTTGCCTGACATACATATTCATATGGTAGGTATGTGTGCATATACCCATAGTGGCTGGAAACAGTAATGCTAATAGCAGTGTTTATATAGAAGATGCTGGAACTCTGTGCAACCCCATCTCAGGACTAGGTCTTCAATCATCATAGGCTTGGTTCTTGCACCAGAGTCCTCTAGGGCAGACCTGCCTCACCCCCGTCTCCAAAACATACCAGCGCCACATCTTGACTCAGATGAAGACCTGAAACTGTTGTTTTCTTAGCTCTCATGGGTATTGACACTGTATTCATAGATCCAGGACAGAATTATGAGTTATTTGACACCATCCATCTTGGAACTGTGCAGCTGGGAATTTTATCTGAAAATGAATCTTCACCTCAGTAGTTTTCTCTTAGGCTGTGCTTGTCAGAAAGTTTACCTTTAGCCTTAATTGCCTTACTAATTTATACTGGAGCACAATTCTCTCTACTCTGAAGTTTTTAGGGGGTGGTAAAATTCTGTCTAATCACAAAGAACTAGTTAAGAGTTTCCATAAAAAATGCGTCCAGAAGTTATGTGTTTATCCTCTGTCCATCAGTTTGAGTAAGGGATAATACTCTCCTAGCCAGTGGTTCTGTGGGCCTGTGGCTGTGCTTTGATGAGTCTCACTCTGTACTGGCTTGCTTGTATGTTCCACATCTGATTCTTTGAAAGTAGTTAGAACAGTATCAACAGATCTGATGTTCATCTGGCTTTAGTTTTCTATCTGGAAACATTTGACAGTCCCATCAAGTGAAGAACCCCATCAGTCATTAATTGTTTCTCAACAAGGTCACTGTGTTCTCTTAAGAGCAGCTGTTCTTAAAGGTTGAAGCAGGACTTGTCCTTCCCTTAAGTGAGAAAGCTGGTTTTGGGACTAGAGCTGCTAAATTTTACGTCTTACAAGTCCTGTGCACAATTTAAACACGTTGTTTTGCAGGTTTGGATTTGGTAAAACCTGCTTTCCTCTAATCTTGTGAGTTCTGATTCTATATCTGCAACCGCAAGCTTTTTACTTAAAATGTTAGAGAGTTACAAAGGTGGACATAGAAATGTAAAGATTTTATTAACTGTTGCATGAAATTAATGAAAATAGCTTGGACCCTAGTTTGGGTCAGGCATCCTGTCTCTGCTCCCTCCTCTCTTATTGTGCCCTTCTTCGGTGGCAGAGCAAAAGTCTTTGATCAGGGCTGCTTAGCTTTTGTCAAGTGTTACTTAGCAACAACTGAAAACATTGGTGTGTTGCATTGTTCTTAGACTAAAGGCAAAACACAGCCCTGCCCCAGCTACTAGGAAGAAAATTAAATCTCTCAGCTGAAACCAGGAGCAAGAGCTTTGTTACAGTAATTTCAAAGGGGTAACTACCTTGTAGCTAAACAGAACTTTACTATCAGCTGTGACTGCTACAAATAGAAGGTACTGCATGCCTGGTCTTGATTTTATAGAAAACAGGGTATTTGAGTTGTTTCTGTTGTGGTTTCCCTCTCCCTCCCCACCCACTGAGGCTGTGTGCCTAGCATTTAACTGAATCAGGGACTGTAGCGACAGGACAAGGGGTAATGGGTTTGAACTTAAACAGGGGAGGTTCAGGTTAGATATGAGGAAGAAGTTCTTTATTGTGACCGTGGTGAGGCACTGAAACAGGTTGTCCAAAGAAGTGGTAAATGCTCCATCCTTGGCAGTGTTCAGGGAGAGGCTGGACGGAGTCTTGGGTGATGTGGTCTAGTGTGAGGCATCCCTGCCTATGGTAAGGGGGTTGGAACTAGATGATCTTAAGGTCCTTTCCAACCCAAACCATTCTATGATTGCTGCAGTAGTTTTGAGACACATGTACTTCTGCAGAGATGGATCTGCTGAAAGCCTGGTGCCATTCACAGGAACAGAACTTGTCAGCTCAAGATTAAACTGGAGTAATCCAGTTTTAAATCTTTAAACAAAGATTTAAAAACCTTGTGGTGCTTGTTTAAGAGCTCTGTCTTCATCACTGGGAAAGAGGCCATGTATCAGTTTTATCAGTGCTGGCCTTCAGTCACTAACAACTCTTGGCATCCAGTCACAGCTGTATAGCTTTTGCCTGATAGTCCTTTCTCTGCATTCAGAAACTGAATGCAGCCTTTTCCCTGGAGGCAGCATAGCTTACAGTTGTGTTCTTAGTTCTATCTCTGTCATCTTCCCCCACTTCTGCCACTTTATTCACTTACTTCCATTTCACATTTGCATTTGTTGGTATCACAAATAGCCATTGAAGTCAAGAGTGTGTTATACAGTCTTGTACAACAAGAGTGCTATTGTACATTTATTTCTTCTGCTCTGAGCAACTGACTTTTAGTACAGAAGATGTGATGCTGCCTTTAGCAGAAGAAATCTGAGTCCTTATTTCAAAGAACTCATGAGGAGTTCAACACATGCTTAGATACTGAAGTTAACAGAGATAGCTGTATGTAGAATCTCTACCACAGCATGCTTCATAACTAATATATCAGGAGCAGGACACTTCAATAGCTTAATATAGCACCATAAGGACATGTCTTACAGTTCTGTGTTGTATGAAAGTTTTGCTCTTTCCCTTTGACTTACTGTATTTCATTTGTTTCTTGTACAGCACTGGATACAGGCTAGTTATTTTCAGGGAGAGAGTTCTCTCACTCTCTCTCGATGGTTAGCTCCTTCCTGAAATAGTGGAAAGACATAGACTTACAAACAAATGCTGTCTTTTTCTTCCTTTTCCTAAGTAGTTTGTAATGAAGGCCTTCCACTTAAGAAGGCTGTCCTGGGTTCGGCAGTAGCAGCCATTTTTTCTCTTTCATAGTAGCTGGTGCAGTGCTGTGGTTTTGACTCTCAGCCTGGGAACAGCGCTGATAACACCGATGTTTTTAGTTGCTGGTTAGTAATGCTTACTCAGACCAAGGACTTTGAGTCTCATGCTCTGCCAGGGAGGGAGGGAAGCCGGGAAGAAGCAGGGACAGGACACCTGACCCAAACTAACCTAAGAGGTATTCCATACCACAGCACGTCATGCCCACTATATAAGCTGGGAGCAGTTACCTGGAAGGGTTAGATCACTGCTCGGGTCGGGCTGGGTATTGGTCAGCGGATGGTGAGCGGTTGTATTCTCTCCCCTTATTTCCCTTATTATTATTGGTGGTAGCAGCAGTGGTTTGTGTTATACCTTAGTTACTGGACTGTTCTTACCTCAACCTGTGGGAGTTACATTCTTTCAAATCTCATCCCCATCCCTCTGGCAGCCAGGGGAGAAGGCGGCGAGGGGGGTGAGGCTGTGTGACTGAGTTGCCAACTGGGCTTAAACCAGGACAAAGACTGTCAGTGGTAGTCATGGGATGGCTGAATTCTTCTGCAGCCTGAGAAGTGTCAGTATGCCTGCCTGTATGCAGGTATAGATTTAGTACTCAAGTAAGGGTAACATTTTTTTCCAGGGCCATTTTGTTTGGCTGATGATACCCCTTTCAGGTTTTAAATCAGTCAACAGAAAAGGTCAGATTAAACCTTGAGATAATATCTGTATGATGGATCACAAAGTACACTCTTCATGGTTATTTATTCTAGGGAACCAGACACTTCAGCAAGAGGGGTCATCAGGAGTGTCATTTAACTATTAGACAAGTTAAATAAGATTTCATAAGGTTTCTTTTGGGAACTAGTTTATGTTTTGATTTCAGTTTCAACCTACTTCTGATTTTGGTTGTAACATTAGTTTTCTTATAGCTTTTCAGAAGTTGAATAGAATAGGCATCATTCAGCCTGCTTCAGATGGCCGTTATGTTTCTTTGTGCTATTAGATGGTAGATCAAAGGATACAGCAATCTTGGAGATGGTCTCAGTGGATATTTGCAATTTGAAGATCTATTGCAAGACTGCTAAGGCAGAGATTAAATTACAGTATACTTTTAACTGTGACATTATTAAAGAATGCCACCATTCCAGATAGCTATAAAATATTACTGCCTGTTTTCTTTAGAAACTAAGCTGTGCTTGGATGCAGTTCTACAAAAATTACTGCGTAATGAAGAAATTGCAAAGCCAGTATGTCTGTAAACTGTGGTTGTGGGAAGCTACTGGCTGTGCCTGTAAAGTGATGTGGAGGTAGTTAGGAGGGGTACTTAAGAGCGACTGGTTTCTCCGAGTTACTGTTTCCATGTGCATATTCATAATTTATCTATCTTAAAGCCTTTATTATGTTGGGGTTTTGAAGTTGCGTAGAATCAGCAGCTGTTTTGTGCAGACAAAACATTCAGCTTAGAATGGGTGACTCTGGTTGCATGTGTGCTGGCAGGACAGGCATGATCTTAAATATGGCATTTGCACTCATGAGTGTGCTGACCCTTGCTTCTTGTAGAGCTCTGTTACGTAGTTGGTCCTAGTCATGCCTCTGTGTGCCCTCCCTGTGCCGAAAATACATTGTGGGAGGAATTGCAAGAAGAGAGTGTTTACAGATCTGGGCCTGTTACAGAGGCAGTTTTGTTTATAGAATAAACCTGAGTAACACATTTCTAAGAAATAAAATTGCTGATGGTTTGTCCATTTCATTCTTCAGCATGAAGAATTAAGAACAGCATTAGTTTTCTTCAGTATCTAGTAAGATGCCCATTCTTACTGGTTCTGTTCCTTAAGTTGCTCATGCTGTTGTATCTGAATAGTGTTGTTGATGTACTGTATATACCTTTATTAAATATTACTGTAGTCCTCAAGAAAAAAATTCATTTACTGTTGTGCTAAACTTTGTAGAACCATTTAAGACATTCCTTACCCTAGCCTGCTTTGAAGGTAGAGGCATATAAGAATATGCCATTACCATAACTGTAAGCCTCAGTCAGTATGCTTCTCATTAACCAGTTAGTCTTCCATAAGCTGTGTATAATGCTGTAAAAATAAAAATTACTGTGGAAAAAAACACATTCATTTTAGACCCTTGCATTGTAAGTGAAGTCCAGGAAAAGATGAGTGCATATGGTAGATTGTTGTTATAGGGGTCTGATCTCAGTCATCTGGGACACCTGTTGGCTCCTGTGTTCTTGAGTGTAAATTGAACCAATTCAGTTGTACCTTTCTGTTAGTGGTAGCTTTCATTTTGAGATGGAGGGCTGGCTGTTGAACACTGTTAAAATGCACTGGTCCTTCAACTCGATACTCCTGTTTTTTCATTTCAGTTTCTGCTTCTGCCTGAGAAGTGTTTGTAAGATTTGCTGGTTTTTTACCATTTTAAGCTTACTTGCTTCCACTTCTGAAGTGTTTGTGTCATGTAAGAGACATAGGTGGCTCCTGCTAGCTGAAAGAGATGCAAAAATAGGAACTTGGGCAACTTGTAGGAACAATGCAAGATTAAAAAAGCAGTTTAGGAGGAAAAAAGTTGGGAGGGATGGTGCCTGAAAAACTCTTTTTTGTTCATTCCTCAGATCTCATCCTGCTTAAATGGAAAATATTTATTCCTGTCTTATTTCACATTGTAGGAACTTTGAGGAGTCTTTCAGGACAGGAGGAAAGGGTAGTTCTTATTGTCAAGATTACTTTTTTTTTTTAAATTCTTTTTTAATTTAAACCTTTTTTTTGCACATCTGTTGTTTATTTGGGACTAATCAAAGTTACAGACAGTAAGAGAAGTTCACCTGGTAAGTAGTGTGGGCAGAAACAGTTCCCAATGAAGGCTAAAGATGTTACTGATCCTCCTTTTAATATACTGGGAGGAGACAAAAAATTAAACTGTAAGGCATTTTGTTGGACACAGCCTAGCAGTCTGCAGTGCTCTGTCCTGCTGTAGCCATTATCCTTACCAGGTTGGGATTTAACAGAATGTATCTGAGAGCTCATACAGATGGCGCTGTTGATAAATTGATTTTGGACCCCAAAAGACATTATAGGCCATTTTCAGGTGGGGTGGCCGCTGCTTCTTCCTCTTACCCTACTTCCCAGCTGTACATTTGATAGTGAAGTTGCACTGAATTCAGTGGTCGTGTGGCTGTATAGTGAAGCATTCTTGCTTCCTTGTGTATTACGTAATGTTCACTAAGTTAGTATTACAGGGGTTTGTGTGGCTGATCCAATGTAATTTGGCCAATGGCTGCATAGTGAGGGCAGAACAAGGGAAAAAAAATCACTACTGCTTTGAGAGGTAGCTGCTTTGAGCAGTATTAGTGACAGCGCATGATGCGAACAGTTCTGTCTTCTGTGAAGAAATACCAATACACTCCCTTGCACACAGTGTATTACTCAAATACTGCTTGCAAACATGTTTAACTGAAATATTTGACTTTTTTCTTAGTAAAAAAAAAGAAAAGGCACATAAAATTTTGCATATGGGGAGGGTGTATGCTGTCAAATTCCTGGGAGTAGTCTCAGCTGATGAAGTGAGGAGACTGGGGAGTGATTTGTTTTGAAGGATGCTAAGTTAGTGGCTAGAAACATGAAGAAATGTTACGAGCCACAGACCATGGTTTCATTATGGCACCTGTTACCTTCTGTTCATGTTGACCACATTAGAAGAGGAATAAGAAGGGTATTGTCTGCCCAGTAGAATCTTCTCCTAGGACAGTCTTTACCTAAGGAAAAACAGATTTTTTTTTTTTTTTTTAAATTTCTGTCAGTAGCATACCATTTTTATAAATGGTATGAATGACAACTTGGAGCATCTCTCCTAGCTGCGAAATGTTGTTTTCTAATTTCTCTTATCAGTGACGAGTTGTTTAATCGTTCAGAACTTTCTCTCACAGCGATTAATAGACAATGCTAAAACAATAGCAGACCTGCTAGACCAAGTATGTGGCTTCATTCTTTTGTCTCCATTAGAAAGAGTGCCACTACAATATGACTGTCCAGGCATATTAATTCAAAATTGGAAATATTTTTGGGGAGTAGGCTGCGCACTACTGCTCTTACTTTCAAGAAGTTGGTTGCTTGTCCCATTTGCAGTGGATTTTGTGACTGTGTTTTTCAATCTCAAGGTGTTTGCATGTATTAATCTTCAGGGTTTTGACAGCTGACACTAACTCAATGGCTTTGATTTCTAAAGATGGTAGACATTTTCTGCAAACTGTAAAGGAAACAGCTTGAAAAAATCCAGGTGGTTCTTGCACATCTTTAGAAAGCATATGAAATGAAGAGAGGGAAACACTCCTGTTCTAGTAGTTGTTTTAGAGAACAGCTGAAATGTCGACTTGTTTTTCCTTTGAAACTGATACTTGGCTGAAAAAAATTGAGTGTTTACTGAGAATGTGATTGAACACTGTACGTCTTACTTGAACTGAAGTAGCTGTAAGTGTTCTCCTTGCAGTTACAGGATTGAACACCTGAGGATAAGTTCTTAAAAAAATAAGTCATTCAGTGATTGCAATGCCACTTGTCTTCCTGAATGCTAGGTAGTGAAGTAAACATGGTTTTATTACATTCATGGTATTTGGACTCACTCTGCAACAGTTTTTTATTAAAAACTCAAACTTACATATATTTCTTAGAGCTTCTGAACTTCTGTTTTGATGCTGTTACTAGTTTGTCTTCTTTCAGAGTATTCCTGTTGTCTGCACAGTGCAGTGTTGAAAGTCTAGAAGTTAATTTTTCTTAATCCTTAGTGCTAAAATCACTAGGGAAGCCAGATTTTTCTAGCAGGCTATTAGTGCTATATCTCAGTGTTTATGCTGCTTAATTCTATAAGTATTAGTTGTCACTTAAGGTTTTCAAGATCTTGTTTATGTTCCATGTAGCTGATTTGTATCTTTATCTGTATTCATTATTCCTTCCAGTCTGTTTTTTAAAATATAGCACTTTTTTTTCTTGTAATAACAAATTAACAGACCTACTGGTCTTTTAGAAGTGTCAGCAAACAGCTTTATCATCCCAGTGACTTTCTTCTTTTTTTTTTTTGTCATTCATAATTGTGGCTTAGATGCCCTTCAAGTATAATTTCATTTGCTTTCTCAAAATACTGCAGCAAAATTGTTACTTACTCAGGTAGCAAATAGTGAAGGGATTGAGGTAGTTTTTATTCAGGTTTACTTTCTTAATTAGATTTGTCTCCTTTGTGAGTTCATCTCTTGCTCTTTCTCCTTTTATTTGTGCCCTTCTATTCTTCAGTTCTGGGTGTATATTGTACGACTCCTTCCAAGTTGGTTGTTTGGTAAAATAAATTACACTGTCATTTTATTTATACTGGAAAAATAACAGTTTGAAAAATCGCACATCTGCCCTCACATTCCTTACCATAGTTGTATGGAGAGGGGGTGGGGAGCTCTTGACTTCCGTTTCAAGAATTTTGTCTTTCCAGTTCCAGTTGTTCTGGTAACAGCTGGGAAAAGTGTTAAAGGGTATGTTGCAAGTTCTCAGTAAATTGTTGCAAGTTCTCAGTAAATTGAGCAGATTTGTGTATATTCTGACATAGAGCTAATATGTTTTTTATTATTTGAGCATTTTAGAATGAGCAGATACTGATCATAGCCAAGAAACACTGGAATTTTTACTTCATGGCTAATCCTTTGCTATGGAAACTGTCTGCACAGATAGGAAATCTTAAGAAACCTTTGCTGTGCTGGTGTTAGTATTTACAGTTTGAAATACTACAGGGGAAAATTAGATTACTGGAAAATACAGCTTAATGATAAAACATGAAACTTATGGATAGTATTCATTAAACTTGTATGACTATGTTTACTGTTAAGGGTGTCTGTTTTCTTTAATATTAGGTGCCACTTGTCATGAGAAACATGGAAAACCAAGAAAATATGTACAATTGTTTTAAGTTTAAATGTTGAATCTTCAATCTTCATTTCAACTCTACCAAGCTTTACGTTAGTCTAACTAGACCACTGCTGTGAAAATGTTTGTTTTCTCTTGAGGGTCATCTTAGGATTTTAAAAGTAACTTACAAATAAGAAAAAACTTTCAGTAAACATTCATGTCTAACAGTAGTCCTTTATTATAGCGTGCTAGAATGGGTTTTTCGCTTCATTCTTGAGGCTTGCTTAAAGATCATACTTGTTCTCTTTATGTTTTGGTTTATGTGTCTGAGTCCATGTATTCCCATTTTGTGATACTATATTTACTTTTGCATATTTAAGAAACTAGGTTTTGAGTTAATGTGGCATTTTTACAAACAGTGTGTTAAGCTTTGGGAAACAAACTTAAGAGTTAGTAGTGTTTTCTAATGTGAGTGTGTTTTTTCCATACTTAGGTAAATTGTGGCATTCTATACATTTGAGGAGACAAGTGGGAATACTGATTGTTTATTACTTTAGTATACTGAGGAACAGTGGTACTGTACTTAACACATATAGTGTGACTATGCAATTTTGAGCTGAACTCAAAAGTTTGTGACAAATGCTGTTTCTATTGTTTTGACCGGGGTGCCAGTTACGGGCAAATGTGAACGGTTAAATATCTTCTAGCATTCACCAAAGTCCATAAAAGAATATTTTGATGCGTGAAGGCACAGCAGCAACACATTCAGTGTCTGGAGCATGATGCAAAAGGAAGGGGAATTTGGATATGGAAAATCTTACCTGCTTGTAAGCTTTTTTCTTCCAAAGCTTCCTAGCTAAAGTTTCTGACCAGCCAATAGGAGGAAAAACTCAGTGAAGAATCTGCCTTTTCTTTCTTTGGAAAGCAGTTAGTTTCTGTCTGTTTGTAAATGGGGATTTTTTGTGTGTTTTCCTGCAAATCATCTTGTTCTAGTCATGCTGATAAGAGTTGTCTTTGTTTGGGTACTTTCAGCTGATATTTCCAGGGACAGAGGTGGGATCATTGTAAACAATGGCAATCTTTGAAGTTCCTCGGCAGTACAGTAGGAAAGATTCTGTTCTGAGTGGTAAACGGGTGGGAAAGAGGACAGAAATCTGAATTTGAGAAAACAAATATTTTTTAATAAGTAAATAAAAATATATTTGTTCAGAGTTCTCACAGGAAAAAAGGAACCTGAAGACATTTTAGTCATAGAAGAGAATAGATTGTTCAGGTCAAAGTTAAGTTTTTGTGAATGTGAACTGCTGTAAGTCACAGTGGAGCTTCTTAAATGCGTATTGGTTATTTTTAAAATCCCACTGATCCCATGTGTACTTCTGACTTGATTATTTCACTGTATATATAAATTGTCTTTTTTATCTGTAATTTCCTGACGTTTAAGGCCTATTTTTGTTTCAGAGTTCAAGTAAACAGAGTTTTCATTTGCTGTGTGCTAGTTGCTGTCTTCTCCAAACTTTAGGAAGGTATATATATTGTAAGATGATTGGAACTGACTGACTAGTAGCTCAGACATAGCTGCCAGAAGATTTTGGTAGCGTGTTGTACTATAGCACAATGTGATTATTCAGGCACTCAATAAAATAGACAGTATCTCTGTAGTTGCTTTTTGCATTGTCTTGTTACCCATAGGTACATCTGTCATATGGGTTTTGTGGATTTTATGGTTACAAACATTAATAATTATAGAAGAATTATATAATAGTTCTTTTAGGGGAAGGATGCATGACATAAAGGTAAAAACATAAATGTTAGCTTTGCAGCGCACTTAAAGTAGAAGCAAAACCAAGTAAAATTTAGGAAGTGTAGGGAGTTACATCATATGAGACTACCATTTGGATAATGTCTCAATCCCAAGTGCCTGTCTTTGTGTGATATAATTCCTGCCATGCAGATTTTTGTAATTATGGTCTGAAAATGTTGGGAAAAAACACACTTTGAACATAACTTCTGTAAGCAGTTAAGGATATGATTTTTTTGCTTGGCCATTGGTTTATGTAAAGGTGCTGCCACTTATGAACTGTTGTCATTCATGTTTCTTTAAACAAACAAAAATCTTGGTAAAAATTTAAGGCACTCTCTAGATATCTGCATGATTAATGACAAAGAAATGCCTGGAGATAGAACGCCAGGTCTAGCCCTGACCTGCCTTATCTATATTAGCAAACTGGTATGTTAAATTTAATAGAAGGCGTAAACCAAAGCAAAAATAACTTGTTTAAAATGTCTGCAGTTACATCGGTGGGCTTTCAATTAATTGTTTAACGGTAGACTTCCTGATTTCATCTTACAGACTCAGAGCCTCATGCTGTTAATAGCAGTAGGTTTAGTATTTCTTTTGGTAAACCACATATTTAAACTTACTACCTACGACCTCAGAATGATCTCCATGATTGCAGGGAGGCATGCTGGAAAGTGACAGAGCCATACTTGTCCTAATAAGAGTACAGTTTTGCCATTACAATTGAACAGTGCTGTTTGGTAAAGGTATACTAAATATAAAATGTTACGTGCTCTAGCTAAAGTACCAGTAATTACATGATGGAGATGTAATTTAAGATGTATAATCCTCAGCAATGTATAAGAAGGTTTAATAGCACTTAGTTTTAGGCAGTAGACTTATTTTCATTTTCTCTGTTCTGTTCATCTAGTACTAGCTGAAAGATTCTGTATTTGCTTATACACAGTATCAGAAAGGAGCTTCCCTGTTTTACTCTCTCATCTTTCTTTTTACTTCTTGCAACAGGCCAGCCTTACCCCTGCCCCGTAAGTAGTATTTTCATCATACCATGCTGTTTCTGCAGCACATGCAAACTATACAAGGCTCTACTATCATTGAAGAATTGTGTTATACAGAGGATTTGAGAAGGCAGTGGTGTTAAACTGAAAAGTTAACATTTCAAATCTTAAAAGCTCTCTTTTTTACACTGGGATTTTAGTTGTGTTGTTGAATACCCCTATCTTAATTCTGCTAAATGAGTCTCAACTTGGAAAGGAGTTGGAGCTTTTCAGAAGTTATTCATTACTCTTTAAAATGTGCCTGGTTGAAAAGCCTAGTTTTAATCTTTGTTATTCTGTCATTTTAATTGTGATACTGACTTTACATGGAGCAAACTGGGGTAGTGTGTGTGCCAAAACCTTCAGCTGTATCACATTCTAATAAAAAAGTATCCAGTGCTTGTAAATTTGCAAATTTATAGTATTCTTTCTTTGAGAGTGAGAAACTCATGGAGACTTTTTTTCCATCTGAAATTAGTCAAATTCCTGGTCTGTGTTTAGATGGTAACTACATTGACAAAAGGATACACAGTCAGGTATTTAAACCATCTTATTTATATGCCCAAAGCACATTTAAAAATTTATACTTTTGAAAAATATTACCTGTGAATTGCTTCTTACTGTTACAGGAGCCCTAATCATTACTGTTGTTGGTTTTACTTTTCAAGGTACCCAGAGAATGGCATAGTAGAAATGGACACCAGTAATCTTCGACCCCGAGCAAGAACCATTCTGAAGTGGAGTGAACTGAAAGTGGGTGATGTGGTGATGGTTAACTACAATGTTGAGACTCCAGAAGAAAGAGGATTTTGGTTTGATGCAGAAATTACCTCTTTGAGAGAAATCTCAAGGACTAACAAAGAGGTTCATGCTAAAATTCTGCTGGGGTAAGATTTGTTTGGCCAACTCATAAAATCTCTGCATATCATATAAAGTATGTTTGTTGGGTTTTTTTGTCCACTAGTCACTTGATTAAAATTAATGTCATACATCGATTTCACAGCTTTCTGAGTCATAGAATTACAGTGCATGTTTTTTTATGGTGTTCAGACTTAGCTGTGAGTCAGAGTTTTTACGAGGCAGTGGTAAGGTTTCATGTGTTATCTGTGATTCAGATTGATCAGAGTATGTTTATATTCCTTTAAATGCTATATATTAACACAGTTATATTCATAAATTTATGTTCAATTCTTTTGAAAGCTGAAAAGTCTGGTTTTAGTAATTCTTGAGATAATTTGGAACCCTTAGGTCTCACTGAGTATTAGTCATCTCTGACAATTTGGGTCAGTCTCTGAACTGGCTAATTGAATTTTCAAAGAATAAAATATTTCTGTGGGTATTACAGCTTTTGATAAGTAAAATGTGGAACTGGGATGTGGAAATTGTGAGTTTTCATGTGGCTGAACTCACGAGTATTTTTGCTTTGTTCTCCTATTTAATTTTAAAACTTCTGTACAGTTCTGTATTGTTTTCTGCAGAAATCATACGATAGCTTACTGTCAGTAAGCTGTGTGATTGCCTTCAGGGGTACGAACAGGTGGCCAAACTTCATCAGCAGTCTTCGTGAGTGAGACTGTAACCTTCCTTCTCCTTCTATCTAATTTTCCTCATTCCTTTTAACATTATCTTTTTCTGACATGAAAGAGCTAAAAGCAAATGGATCCTGTCTGCCACTTCCATCCTTGCAGAAGAGTGGGGTTTATGAGTACTTAGGAGTTAAACTGATTTTAAAATTTAACTGGAACTAAAGTGAAATTTCTTTACCTCAGAAATGATTGATTTAATGTTAGCATGTCCCACATTTATTCAGTGACTAGTGTAATTGTTCTGGAAGTGTATTCCTTAAAATGAATTGGATTATTTGCGTATTAGTGTAGGTTTCTTTATCAGAAAGGCAAATTGGTTTACCTGTAGGAATACTTACAGTGTAGAATGTGGTTAGTTGCAAGAGACACATAAGTGATTCTATCTCTATGATAAGGTGCAATTCAGTATTTTGAATTAAAAAAAAAAAAAAAGGCAGTCATTGGAAATAGGAAAGCCATTAACTTGGCAAATCATGCAGGTAAATGAAAATCTGTTTTGTGGATGTTTTTTTAAATATGGAGTAACAGAGTGTTCTATGTAGAGTTGAATTTTATTAGATAATCTCAATGCATTACGGTAGCCTTGTATTATAGAGCAGTCATGTAAACTTGTTTTGTAGACAAAGCAAGAAAAGCCCCCAAAACCAAAACCCACTAAAGGCCAAACAAACCAAACTTCAAATGTAAAGTAAGAAGAAATTGAGTGGGTAGTTTGAATTACTAACTTGGTAGGCGGAAGAGATTAAGAAATGGAAGCCAGTCTAGAGAGATGAAGATTTTAATTGTAGCACATTCAGTATTTGTCTGGCATTCACTGAATCAGAGATGGACTTCATTTCCTTCTACAAGCAGAGCTGCCCAGATCTCAGTTTACACGAGGTTCAAATGTCTATTGATAGTGTTATTTAAAACTGTTGTCTGCATGGATTCTTTAAAGAGTTTTTCCCATTTATTAAAGTATTAAAATCAAAATATGTTTTATATTGTCAAAAGCAAGCACATGGTGATTAATAAAAAATCATCTTCTCTGGAAATCTGTAGGATGATCCTTTCTTAATCCAAATGAACTGATAGTTATGTTTCAAATCTGAAGATGGTAACTTCAGATATTGTGGGTGCTGTAACATGTACCGTGAGGTTCCCTATAGTATCAAGACAAGTATCTTGTTCTAAAGTGGTGAATTTAAGTCCATTTTTCAAGTGGAATCTTGCTTCATTGAATTTTCTTCATGCCTAAGAATTCAAGCTTTATTTACATGTTGATAGATTGTATGTGCAGTAACAAACTAGTTTGCAGAAAGCAAGGTTATCTGAGCCCTGCCATATCTGAAATTTACCAAGGAATAATTCTGTATCACCTGTGTTACCTAAGTTATCCCTCTCAATTAACAGTAAAAGTACAACATAAATCTGCTAGTATTCATAAATTCGTGTGAGGAACATGCTGCTACAAGCATCACTTTTGATTTTAGGTATGTTGGTTTGCAAAATAAAAACCAGTGTCTTACTGCTTGAATGTTTATTGATATATATTAATATACTAATATAGTCTAAATGTGTGATACATAATATATTAATATAAATTACTTTAGACATGTAATAATATGTTGTTACTTTATTATTACTCTATAATAATATAATACATGGATATTCTGCAGTATTTTGATATGTTGTCATGCATTCTTACCATAATGTTAGCATTAGTTAATTGTTTTAAATAAAGGTGAAATCTATTTTGAACACTTTCAGTTATATAGGTGATTAATTGATTGTATGTTAATGACTAATTATTTGTGTACTTCTTCAGAACAACCTTAACAGGCAGTAGAGGGAGGCAGATTTCTAAGGGTTGCTTCAGATATATATAGCTTGGACTTTTTTCCCTTTCTGCTATTATGCCAGAGAGGGTTTGTATGAAAACAGGTTTGTATGCTATAGTTGAATGTTTGATTTACCAATCTTGATTGCTTTTGACAAAGATTTTTGAAGCTCTTAGCACATTAACAGGAAATCACAAGAACATGAACTGGAGCTTGTGGAACATAAGGACTTCTTTTTTAGTGCATCTGTACTAAGTATTTTACTCGTGCCTCAGTCATGACCAAAAGGAAATGTCCTGTATAGTCTGTCATCATTAGTTCATCTTTTGGGAAACAGATACAGATTAGGGAATATTATCAAAGAGAGGAGTGAGACTGAGCAGGGGAGAAAGACATCATTATACAGGAGAATTGACCACCTAGTAATAATTCGGATTTGTAATGTATTTGCATTGCAAATGAAAATTGTAATTGCAGGATATCTGAAACCTGTCCAGACAAGACTTAATGTGCCTCAAATACGAATACTAAGTGTAGAGCAGTGCTTTGGTCCCAAATATACATGAGCCTAGGGCTATGGTCTCTTGTGACTGTATGCATTTTTACAGTTGAGAATGGTCTGTGTGTGGTATCTGTAAACTGATTTTGCCTAAATTTTTAGGATGTACCTCTTTTTTTATTTCTTGGAGAGAAAGTATCTTCTATTTCATGATGAAAGCAGTTGTCCAGAGTAATCTTTGCAGTTTAAAGGACACAAATAAAATGCCTGTTGATGGTAGGTAGTTGTGAGGGAAGCTGTTTACAATTTATTTCAACATTTGATGTGGCTGGCATGATTGAAGTCACCACACCAAATCAAACCAAAGTAGTTCAAACCATGCTTCGAATTTTCTCCTTGTTAGACTTCAAGATAGAGACAAAATCAGCTTTTACTTTGTCAGTCAGACTTTGAAATTTTGAGTTTAGCAATAACTCTGTCAATACCATGACTTGTATTTTGTTTAAGTCTTTGGAGTTATACAGGAATATCAGAATAACCTGTAAATTCTGCAGATTTTATACGTCCCTGAGTAAGTGAATATGTAATGAATTTGAGGCCTTTAGCCAAGGTGTGGCAATGGAAAGTAATAGAACGAGCCTGAAATTTTCAGTTTTGTATTTGTCATCGTCTAGTTCTGCAGGTGTTTGTGTGAGGCATCCTGCTTGCAAAAAAATTGTTTTGTTTTCAAACTGATCTCTCTAATTTTATTTTTTTTTTTAAATTTTGTATGATACACTCTTTTTTATCTTCTTTTAGACTCCTTTTATTCATGTCTGGCATGTTGTTGTTCTCAGAAGGCTGTATGATATTTTTACGCCACCTTTAGGCTACCTGTAGAGATATTTTACGTTTAGCTGTTCCTTCTTTTGAACAAGCTTTTCTGTTTATTTTATTTCTTATTTTTGAAGTCATACATAATATTTGTTATTAAAGTTTTGCAGAGGTACAGAGTTTAAACACATTGCAGAATAGTAAACTGACAGTGAAGCAAGTCTTGCATGGTGTTCTGAACAATTTCAAGAGGTTTCATGCTTCTGTAGATTCCTGTTCTGCTAGTCAAAAAAAAAAAATTATTGGCAGTTGCATCTTGTTTTGACAATTAAAAAATAACAGTACCATGCTTCTATCCATCTCAGTATGCATTGTGATAAATCAACATGTCACAGTTGTCATGTTTCATAGGTGCCCAATAGTGTAGTTCTCATACAGTGTTTCTTCTTTAGGCCTGGAATTTCTATGTGGTTTATCCTTTACTGATGCTTGTATACTTTTATGGTATAATTTTCTACTTAAAATGACTTTCCAGTTTATTTAATTTAATGTAGTACCTTTGTTTCTGGTTGACCTGGGAAGACATTGTTTTGCTGATGTGTGGGATATTGCTAAGATTTACTTGGACTGATTTTTTTTTAAAATAGCTTTCATGAGGAAACAATTGAAATTGTTGAAGAACTTGCCTGCAGCTTTCTTGCACAGACACAAAGATGTCAGATTTCTTCTAGGCAGCTAACTTCTGAAAGGGTGAATTTGTTTCTCCTTCTTTCCTCTTCTGCTTCTCCGGTGGAACTGGTCATCTCCTTTGAAGAAGAGACCTCCATTTGAATCAACTCAACTGTTTCAAATCAAATGTCCAAGAAGCCTGCTGGGATTTTTCATGGGGATTCTGTAGAGGTGATACTTAGAACTTCTTAAACGCTTCTGTGAATTGCTTTCCTCTAGTCTTTACAGCTAGAGACAGCTCTTTCTGTGATAGAGAGCCTTAGGTGATAATCTTGAAATTCTTAACAGGAATGACCCTAACAACAGGAAGAGTACTTAGGGTCCCCTTTAGTTATCCTGTTAGATAAAAGAACTTATACTGGGAAGGGGAGGGGTGTGTGTGTGAAAAGAATGACCTGTTTGAGCATAAGTAGTGAAGTTTACTGGAAATCAAAGTGTTTGGTTTCTACTTCCAGATTAAGTTTTTGATGTCACTTCAGTAACATTCTTCAGAAAAAGGTCAAGAATTAAAAGATACGATGGACATGAAGACCAAGTATTATTAAAGAGACATTTTAGTAGCGTACAGTGCCTCCTCTTATGGGTGCAAAAGGAGTCTGGGGTGCAGGACAAACTGCCCAAGAGGTATCAGAACACACTGTAAGCTACTGGGACTGGAGGAGGGTTGGTGTCCATGGCAGGGACATTGTAACTATCTGATCTTAAGGTCCTTTCCGGCCCTAACTATTCTATGATACTGTGTGTTGTACCTGTTAAATGTGAGAGACAGAAGAACAATATCTGACTGAGAATAGTTCATTAGGAGAACATGAACAGAGTGAATCCTTTAACCAGCGGCTGTGGTAATTGTCCTCTCCATGACCATGTCCAAGGTCATAGATGAGATGTAGTACCTTGGTTCAGTGCCTGTGAAATCAACACCAGTGAGTTTAGAAAAAAATTGAAAAAGTACATCTGAAGGGTGGCTGGCTTGTTATATTACAGATGCTGTTTTCAAGCTTTTTCTTTTTCCTTTGCCCTCTCTTCAGACAGAGATTTCCATTTTACACACGTTTGTAATGGCCAGATTCTACACATATCATAGCTATTGTTGCAGATGTTCTGTTTTCCTGCATGCTTTCTTTTCCTGCTTTAAAGAGGGAGGTTCCTTTTTGCAGGCAGGAGTGGCACAATTACAGTTTTAAGACTGCTTACCTGTAATTATTTCTCTTACAGGGAAGAAATATGTTTGTGTCTTGATACTTCCCTCTTTCTGATTCTTCAAGAGAGCATATATAGTAATTTTAGTTGTCTTTTGTGCCATTTCCCTGCCCATTACCTGTTCTTAACTGGCAATATGGAGAAACTGATACTTGATCAAGTGTTTCAGTTTTCTTTCCCAAAATGAAGGGAATGCTAGATGCTTGTAATTAATGTTGAGTCTTCTGGACTGTGAATTTGCTGTTCTTTTGTCTTGACATTTTAGAATTTGAGTTGCAAACCAAGTGTACCTTACTAGAGAGAATTACCTCTCAAGCTAAGTATGCCAGTTATGTAAGAGCTGCTGAGTCCTGCTGGTGAAAAGGTAAGACATTGGAGGACAGATCTTCCCAAAGGACAGGAGCAGGAAAATCCTGTGGACCAAAACCTGGCTAATGGCACAGCTTGTGTCAACTGGCATTTGGCTTTTAATACCATGGGTCTGTAATTTGGTTTCCATCTGTCTCTGAAAGTCCTTGATCCTCAAGGGCGGCAAGAGTATCTGTGTCAATAGGCTGGCCAAGTTGGTGAGCAAAGGTTTGGGTGATGAAAAGACATTATGACCCATAGTTGAGTGAGGTATTGGTGTGTGCATGGAAAGCAAAAAGGATACAGAGTGGTGAGAACAATAAGGGTCTTGGAATTGATAAAAGAGGGATACCCATCTCAAGTTCATGTATGTAAATATATACAGCCTGGAAGCCAAGCAGGAGGAACTAGGTTCACATATAGTTGCAGAGCGATGACATTATTGGTATAGAGGAGACATGATGGGACAGCTCACATGAGTGGAGTGACGGATGGATACAAACTTCTCAGGAAAGGGAAAGATAGAGGACAGAGCTTTCAGAACATGAAGAAGTTTGGGTGTAGGGAGCTCTCCAGCAGGATGACAACAGTCTGGTTGAGGACTTGTAGATGAGGATGGGAGAAGCTAAATAGGATGACATCGAGATGGTAGTTCATATGGTCGGGGTAAGAGAGATGACCAGGCCTTCTTTAAAAGTCTCTGAATCACAGATCTTCATGGAAGACTCATTCCCTTTCATCTGCTGACAGGATAACACTGGCACATAAGCAGTCAAGAAGCTCTAAGAAGGATGTTTTTAAGGGGATAACTTAAGATGGGTGCTGGATAGGCAACAAAATGTTCTACTGTTTATTACAAACAACTGCTTGGGGATCAGATGGTCAATGGTAGGCCTTAGATACACTAACTGTGAAACAGTAGATACCAAGATCCTTATGGAACTGTGAAAGGAGAGTATCAGAGCACAGACTCTGGAATTTAATAGAGTAGACTTCAGTTTCATTCTGTGAGCTGGCAGATGGGATCCCACAGGAGGCCACTGCGAAGGGTAGAGAAGCACAGCAGAGCTGACAAATGCTTAAGGACAACCTCTTCCAACTGCAAAGATTGTTCATCCTGGTAAGAAACTGAAAGATGTATCAGGATATTGACAAGGCTGAACATGAAACTTGCATGACTTTGCTCTGTGCAAAAAGTTACTATATGGGAGTTGGAAACAGGGCAGCATAAAATTGAGGAATTCTGAACATAAAAGGATGGTGTTAGGAGAACCAAAGCTTGTCTAGAGTTGACACTTGTAAGAGACATCCAGGATGATACAGAGACCTTTAACTGCTGTGTGGGCAGTAAAAAGGTGAACAAAGAAAATACCAATCTGTTGATGAAACAGTATCAATAGTCTTCATTGCTTCACCTTTCGCTGACAAACTCTCTCTGGTAGCTGTGCCTAGTGCTTGAAAGCATTCAAGGAGAGTCCTCGGAGGTGGATGAGGACTGAGTCAAGGAGTGCTTGCTTTTCTGTACTGTGTTTGAAAAGTCCTAGGGGCTGGGGGGGGGCCCCTGCCAGTTGAAGAAGGGCAGATGTTGCCTCCATCAAAGAAGGCCAGTCAGTGTTATTTCAGAAAACCATGAGAGAGTTCTCTTGGAAGTGCTGGCCATGCAAAGATAATTTGGAATGGCCAGAGTGGATTGGTTTTTGTTTTTTTAAAAAAGCAAATAATGCCTTACAAACCAGTCTGACTTCTGTGATAAAATTATTAGCTGTGTGGCCAACGGGAGAGCGACAGATATAGTTTACTTCAGCTTGTAATAGCTCTTTTGTCTATATCCCATAATATTCTATCCCAGTTGGAATGTTGTGATGCGAGCAGATGGGCAACCAGATGGGTTTAAAAAAAGGTAAGATTGAATGGGTCGGGCTCAGAGGATGGTTGTTACTAAGCTGTACACTACTTGGAAAGTAATAATGACAAGTAGAGAGCTGCAGGAGTATGTGCTGGGACCTGTACTGTTCAGTGTCTTAAGCAACAGCGTTTCAGTGGCAGTGCAAATGACTTTAACCAAGTTTGCAAAGAAGCTTGAGGGTGGTACTGCCAAACAGAGGGAGCTGAACTGTCAGGAGAAGTAAACTGATAGGAGCTTCATGAAAGTCCACAAGGATGAATGCAGGAGGTTTTTTGCACCTGGGCCAAGAAAGGCTGCCTTTCAGCAATACCCTACTGCACTCCCTCCCCAAAACATGCTTCCATCACCTCAGTGCAAGAGAAATACATAACCTTAGAGTGAATTCAGGACAGGGCTGCTGAGGTGGTTTGGGGAGTGGAGTGGCATATGGCAGGCAGACCAGAGATGATCGACATGAATTGTGACAAGCTGGGGAGAAAATCAGCTTGTTAAGCTACCAAATGCAATTAATTTTTCAGTTAATTGTTGTTAACGTGTTAATTGCTTTAGCAACAACAAAAATGCGTAAGTACCAAGTGTTAAAATTGGGAATATGTTTTGTTTCATAACCATTTCATAACTATCATAAGATAAAAGTACCTTTTGAAGGTTGACTTAGTTGAATGGATTGGATTGACTTGGATTTTGAGGTTTTTGTCTATGAACATAAACTACATCTTCAGTACTTGTAACACTGCCCTTTCTCCAGTAAACATGAAAACTTGGAACCACAGTATCTTTTGGCTTGCATTCTAGGGGATGGTTTTTTTGGAAGTGTTTGGAAGCTCAGTTTATTTGCACTGGGAAAAGTAATTCCAAACAGAACAGGAAGAACAGAAGAAAAAAAAAGTACAAAAAAGCAAAGACTTGGGGTGGGGGTGGGAGTGGGGGTTGTGAGCACAATATTAGGAAACACATTAATGAAAAATAAATTAAAAAATTAATGATGTTGAAACATAGGTATACATTAAAGAGAATCATTGTGGATGGGAAGGAGCTGTTGAGATTGTTCAAGAAGGGGCAGGTAGAGCACCTTGCCTGGGACAGTGTCTGGGTGTTTTTAATATCTTTATGACTTACAGACTCAACAATCTCTCTGGACAATCACTGTAGAAAGATATTTTGCATAGTAAGAGGGAATTTCACGTATTTCTGTCTGTGCCTATTCCCTCTTTTTCTGGCAGAGCCCTCCGTGCACAAGCCTTCTCTTCTCCAGACTAAACAGTCTCATATCAAAGATGTTCCAGTCCCTTAATAATTTTTGTGGCCTATATCTAGTGCCACTTCTGTTAACCCATGTCTGGGGGAGCCCAGACCTGGCCTCGCAAGTGCTGAGTAATGAGGAACAGTCACCTTCCCTCTGCTTGCTGGCAGTTCTTCTCCTAGTGCAGTCCATGAGTTTTTTTGACCTTTGCTTCCAGGAGTGTATTGCTGGTTTATGGTCAGTTTGCTTATGAGTTCCTCAAGGTCTTTCTCTACAAAGCTGCTTTCCCGCAACTTGGCAGTCAGCATGTACTGCTGCATGGGGTGCGCCCTGTGTGCAGGACCTCTCATTTCTCTTTGTTAAACATAATTAAATTCCTCTCTGTCCAGCTCTCCAGGTCATTCTGAAGGGTAGCGCACGCATCTTTTATTGGTGGCTACTCCTGGTTTTGTATCACCTGTGACCTGGCTGAATGTCCACTTTGCTTCTGTCATTCAGGCCATTAATTAGGATGTTAAACAGTACTAGCCACAGGGTCAACACTTGGGGTGCTATTGAGTTATTTCCAATTGGACTTGTGAAGTTGATCAGAAGCTTCTGTATTCACCCAGTTTTCAGTCCTTACTAACCCATACTTTGTCAGTTTGTATGTGAGGATTTTATTTGGAGACAGTATCAAAAGCCTTTCTAAAGTGGATATGAACACATCCTGTTGTCCTGTTACCTTCCAAGGAAGTAACTTCACTGTAGAAGGCTCTCAGGCTGGTTAAGCATGATTTTCCCTTTATAAATCCATGCTTGCAATTCCCAGTCACCTTCCACGTCCTTTTCCCTGGAAATATTTCCAGGATTACTTGCTCCATTACATTCCTAGAGAATCAATTGAGGCTGGCCAGTCTATAAACAGGCAGAAGGAAGATAACAGTGACAGTTGCTCTCTTCCAGTTCTCAAGAAGGTGTGCCAGTTGTCATGACCTTTCAAAGATGACTAAGAGTAACCTTGTCCAGAAGTCAGGCAGGTCCCACAGTCTTCATGGGTACAATTTGTTAGGCCCCATAGATTTACCTATGTCCAGTTTGTGTGATCCATAACCTACTTCTCCACGGAGGCTAAGTCTCTCTTGCTCCAGATATTCCCTGTTTTTAGGGGCCTGCAATTCCTGAATGCTGGTCTTGCCGGTAAACACTTGAGGCAAAGAAGGACCTGAGTACCCTGGCCTTTTCTGTGTTTATTGTCATCAGGGGCCCTACTGTATTTAGTAATAGGGCCACTCTCTAGTTTTCCTATTTTTTATAGAATCCTTCTTTGCTGTTCTTTAGATCAACGTACATGTTGATTTTTCCCAACTCTGTGTGTATGCAGTTAGACTGGAACTCCATGTACCCTCTTGGTCAGCTGCCACTGCTTCCACCTCCTTTAAGTCTCATGATAGTTTGGGAGCTCCTTGTTCATCCATGCAGGCTTCCTGTGGTTCTTTGATTTCCTGCACATTATAGTAGACTTTTTTGAGCTTGGAGAAAGTGATCTTTGAATATCAAACAGCTCTACTGGATCTTCCTTCTCGCCAGGGTTGTATCCTGTAGTATTTTTCCAAGTGGATATCTGAAGAGATTGTAGTATCTTGTCCTGAAATCTAGGGTTGTTGTCTTGTTTTACCTTGCTCCCTGCTCTCAGGATCTTGAGCTCTGTCGCTACAACCAAACTGCCTTGACTTTAATGGCTCATGAGTTGTTCTTCTTAGTTTGTTAGTACTGGGTCTAGCAGTTTACCTCTCCTTGATCATCTGTGTCAGGAAGTTATCACTGCACTCCAGAAATTTCCTAGACTGTTTGTGTTCTGCTGTGTTGTCATTCCTGCAGATATCAGTGTGCTTGAAGTTCCCTGTGAGAACCAGGGCCTGTATACATAAAACTTCTAGTTGTCTGAAGAAGGCCTGATATACTTACCCCTGGTGAGGAAGTCTGCAGCAGGTGACTACCCATGTTGTTGTGCCTGCTAATCTTGACCTGTTCTTATGTGAGAAGCAACTCGCATAAAACTCTGCATAAAAATAAGTAAGAATTCATTCCAAACCTACACATAAGACCTAGAGAGGCTGTATTACCATTATACAGTAGACACTGGGCACCTAAATGAAGCATTTAATATCATACACTAATGGAATTTGACATCATGGCACAGGTATTTGATGTGATTTGTTTTAAAATAATCGGTCAGTATAAGGAATGAAGACATTCCAAGAAGAGCAGCTGCCCTCCAAATGCCAAATTAATTAGGTCTTTTTCTGTAGGTCGCCATGTACATTCTGACTTTATGGAATTCTTGGTGAGATGAGATTCATTCTGTTCTGAGCAGGAGCATCTCTAGAGGCCAGGCTTTTTCATTACAGTAAAGTTGTCATGTACATTCAAGCTGTGATAAACCATTCATTACCAACTTTCTAAGCTAAAAAATGTGGGTTTGGCTATGCTTGCAAGCAATTCTCATTTTTCTTTGGTTCTATATGAAGCATTCTATGGAAAGTGTCTGTGTCTTTGTATTCTCTATTTTATAGTGCAAACCTTCAGATTTTTTTTTTGTTGGTTTTCAAGTACCTTGAATTTATTTAATTATTCATTTAGTATTATTTTAGTCTACAGAGTACTTACCATGTTTCTGAGTTTTCAAGACTTCTTTTGCTATTCTTTGTTTTCTGGAAGGCCTTTCCATCCTGACAGTAATACTGTTTTGAGTTTTTGTTATGAAGGTACATGTTTCTTCTTATGTCTTTGAGTTGAGATTCTCAGTCTAGCTGGGTATGCAGACTGGTGTAATGTAATTTCATGATGGGTATGTGTGCTGCACCTACTTTCGGAATTGTAACATAACGTAAAACGTGGATAGAAGCTTTTAACCTCTTCCTGTGAGAATCACTGATTTGAAGCTCTGCTGCTTCGTAGCATGAAAGATTATTGACTAGTCCAGACCACTGAAATGGTGTCTTGAGCTGACTGTGTTGTTCTGAGTCTTGCAGTTCAGTCCACAAACACAGAGAAGTGGTCTGAGCTTACACTATGCTATGTGATGCCAAGCACAGCTCCTTTCATATATGAAAAACAAGTTTTGTTTTATTACCAGCTCTCTTTACCTAGTTTTTTATGGCTATTCTGTCAAGCAGGGGTTAACATCTGCATGTTTAAACCTGGATTTGGAAACTGTGGATGCCCATTCCGCATTGAGATAGTGCCAGCAATAATAAAGTTCGAGAAGGGGGTAGTTTTAGTTGTAGGTCATGATGCCTCCCCTGCCCAAATCATAGATTGCAGAATGATTTGGAATGGAAGGGGCCTTAGGGATCATCTAGATCCAACCCCCTGCCAATAAAACCAGGGTCTCTCCTGCACCACTGTGGGCAGGTCTGGCTGCGGTATCCTACTGCATATGGGCATCTGGGCAGGCTGGCCAGCCTTCACTAGTGGCTTCATCCCCTCTTGCTTCAGTGGATTTCACAGCATAGGGCAGTCATGCTTCCAAGCTGTTACGGTGAAGAGATTATTAGGATCTGACAATGTGACTTACGATTCGCTCAGACAAGTGCTTTCCCCGTTTCCCAGGTACTAAGTTTATGCTTGCTGTTCTAACGTTCATCTTCTTTACAGATCTTGAAAAAAGGATGGGGCCCACATCCAAATCTCTGCTTCCAGAGTCTGCATCGTGAGCTATAATACATTGTTCTATAAACGTCTACTAGTGAGATTCAGAAAAAGTAATATTCCGGCTGGCTTGTGTGTGTATCCACAATGTGAATTTGTAGGTTGGGAGTTGAGTGTGTGTGCATTTGGTTTGCTTTCCTTTGCTTTTAAAGGCCTTAACAATTCATATTAGATTATGATATATTTCACAGTAAGGTCTTCAGTATATGCTGGGAAAGAGGGTCTTTTAAAAATAGCTATTTTTTAAAATCTTGGCACTATATATAGAGTAATAAAATCTTTTCAGAGTTGAAAAGTGTCTTTGACGTTATAGTGGCTTGTGTAAAAAAAAAAAAATAAAGTTGAGTTAAAAGCATAGGTAACTCAGTCCCATTTTGTAACTCTGCATTTTGTATATTCAGCATAAACCAATTATGTGTAGAATAGTCTGAAAAAATCTTGAAAGTTACCTTTAAAACAAGTCTGTTTAAATTCAAATCTCCAGTCATGTGGGATGACTGTAATTGTTTTATGGGTATGTTTTAGTCTTTGTTTCATTCTGTGTAGACAGTGTGCATTTGCAGATTTTTACAACTACAATTCAGCCTAAGTTACAGTTAATGTTTAAATGTGAACAAACCAGTAGTAGTTGTCACATTGCAATATTTTTTATTGGATTGGGATATTTTCATTTAACGTCTTTGAAATATGCATGCTGTTACGTGTATTTGCTGTAATTTCAAAACATTCTTTAGGTTGGTAGTGACTTAGAGCTAATATATTGACATGAACTTCACAACAAAGTTCTAGTTTTTGAGAATAGATTTCTATAGAGATTATTTGTTATAATAGCACATACTTAATTCTCTAGCCTAATGATTTTAACATTTGTAATTTAATTTTTTTGTAAAGTTAATAAACAGTTGTTCATTAACTCAGTTCAGGAGCACAGTTTCTCTTGCTTCTGGGACAAAGAAAAGTGCTCTTAAATAGTCCTCACTTTAAAGAGTATACATTGATTCAGGATGCGTTTTCATGCAGCTGTTAAATGTGAAAGAGCAAAGTGTAAAGGTGCAGTTACATGTTATTGTACAACTATTGCAACTGCTTCTAAGGGAATGATTGTTAAAGTTCTAGCAAGCATTTTGAATGGTAATGCTGAACGATTGAATATTTCTGAAGAACTTATCCAACTGTTGCTTTGTGATATGTGAGCAAATGGAGTTGCTGGCTGAATGCTTTGCAAAAGCGGAATAGAACCTGATTAATCATAAATGTGATGTAAACAAAGTAGTGCATGTGAAAAGATAGATACTGAATGTAGTAGTGAATTCGGTCCTGTTTTGATTTTTATATTGTTTGTTAACTGAATTCATACATTTGGAGATTGTAGTGAACATTATATTCTGTTAGGCTGAATTCTGATTGTGGCTGTTTCTCTGCTTACCCGGACAGTACCCTTTAACAGTAGCCATAGCTGACAAATTGACTGTTCTGTGTGGTAGACATGACTTAATGCGAGTAAGGTTTTGCTCTTAGGTGGCCGAAAGATAAATTGTTGTTAGACACTTTTCCTTTTAATTGCTTTTGGGAGTGTAACCTTTGTGTGTATTTTTTGAATACTAAATTTTCCTTCATTTTTATCAGCATTGTATTTTGACTCTTAGTGTGTATTGAAGTATTTTTCTTCTAATTCAGTATGGTAAATTAAGAAAACCAGAAAATTCCAGACAAAGATGTGGCAGTTGTAACTGAATCTCTCAGAGTGTAAGAACTGATAAGAGTTTTCACAGTGTGGTAATTGTCATCTAGGAGGTTTTATTTTTCTGAATGTTGGCCTTTGAAATACCCAGGATAATGTGTACTTGTCATACTTTTAGTCAACTGTGTTTATGTATGTCTAGAGTGTTTTTGAGCCTGAAGGTCATAAAAAGCATGTGTGTGTGGTGGGGGAAGTACAGCTATGAGAAAGTTCAGTTGCAGGCTTCTATCTGGCTATGGCTAACCTGTCTAAAAGGAAGTCTTGTATTAGGAGTTCTGCAGTATATTGAAGGGTCTGGCTGTGTTTTGGGATTTAATTTCTTTATTTAGTGTACTTATATGAAATACAAATGCAGTTTGATTTTAACCGCAATGTATAACTCAAGATTTTATTTTTTTTTAATCTCATTTTTGGTATGGTAAGGTGACGAAGTGGAGAAAGGTGGTGGTACTTGTGCATATTTGACAGAATGATAAACCCACAGTTTTATTAGAGAGCTATATTTTTTAAAAAAACAGATGATGTTTAGCCTGATCATTATTAAAGCTATTGTGTGTGTAATGTGGCAGAAGAATCTTTTAAAAGCAACTAGCTGAACAAAAATTTTTAGCATAGGTAAGGTTTAACCATTTATTACTAGCCATCATTTGTCACAGTGGTAGTTGATCTTTCTCTTTAGTTTTGAAGGTGCAGCTGTGGCATTTCTTAGAAAGTAAGAGCTTTGTAAAGTTACTTGTTAGTATTTGCTTGTTGCTTATGTAACACATAGCAGAAAATGTAATGTTTTCTCTTGTTCAGATACTGGATGTTTTTTAAGAAAAACTTGGTCTGAAAGTTGCTTTCTGAGTTGCTTTTATCACAAAGAAAAAAATACAGGAGACACCCCCCCAAAAAAAAAAATGTCTGCCATGGCCTAATATGTAATACAGAAATGATTAATTCCATCTGTTCTCTCAGTTCCATCTAGATATGGGAATAGTATTGCTTATGTCAGTAGAATTGCAGTGTTGTAAAAGAAAAACATGCTTTTGCCAATTGTTATCTCTGTGCATCTGAATTTATCTTTATTTGAGAGTTCTGTGTTTTCTGCTATTAATGAGAGGAGTTGTTTTATGCAAGTAGTTATATTAAGAAAGTACGTTGCACCTCAACACTTTGAGGTTGAGATAATAAACACAATTTTTTAAATAATAAAGTTGATAAAAATCCATGCTTTTGCACCAAAACTGTTTGCAGCGGTGCCTTTTGGAATACTGACATAATTGAACCAACTTTCAAAACTTTCCACAGTATCTTTCAGGAAAACAATAGGATAATCAAAAAGTTAAAAGTAATTTTAGTAGTTTGAATTGGCATCGGTGGAATTTACTTCTCTTAGCTATTCACGGAGCTCAGTTGTGGCTTGTTTTCCAGAGATACGGATAGCACCAGCACATGTCTGTAGATTTGTGAGTACAGTTTTATGGTGGTTTGCCGCCTTACTTGTTGTCTTAAGACTGTATGTAGAGAATAGTATGTGATGAAACGTGGTGTGTGATTTTTTTTTTTTTTGTTTGGGGTTTTTTTTTGTGTGTGTAGTTTGTTTTTTTTTGTTTTAATGTACTTTCTAAATGCAGTAAAAAAAGGGGTAAGTTAGAGTAAAAGAGCTGTAAATGATAAGGCAGTGTATTGAGAGGGGAGGAAATGTTGCAAGTTTTTCCTAGGTGCAGCTCTGTTCATAATAAGGATAGCGTACTTGGACTACTCAGACACTGAAAATTTGCAAGATGCAAAAATTGGGGAAAAATATGCTGAAATTTGTCTGAAATGTACTGGAATTTGCAAATATCTCTGTATCCCATAACATAAAATCATGTTTGTAGCTGCCATATTGGGACTGTCACTGTTTCTTGACAAGGTTTCAGCTTATTTAATAAATTATGCTTCAGATTGTCTGTAAATGCACATGTATGCTTCCTAATATCCAACATATTCAACTTCTATGACTACTTTGACTTTTCCATACAGATCTGCTTTAAGTTTAAGGTATACTTGTTTATTTTTACCTTTTGCTTTGTAAGCATACAGTTATACAAACTAACATACGAATTTTTATCTGAATAGAAAATTTCATGTTACTTAGGTGAAAGAAGCCATAATGCTGTATTTTTGATTTTAAAATAGGTCCACTACATTGAGTTATATTAGAAGTAAGTCCTAGAGGAATCAAGCTGGATAGGCAAGTAGGCGGTGATATTGCTAAGGAAGGTCTTAATATAAGTAGATTTATAACATTAAAAAGTGTCAGGAGATTTGTTTTTAACTTTAAATAATCTATGACTACAAAGTGTAGGGCAGCTAAGGAAAGACTCTGCAAGGTACAGAAATAAGCAGGACAGTCTTGATGCTATCTCAGTCTGTATTTGTTCATTCGGTTTTCCTGCCAGAGGTTATGTTTACAATTTGTTCTTTTGTATTTGAATGTGTAATGCTTTTATGACTGTAAATTAATGGTTATGTTTTGTAGCCATTCGGAGTGTCTTTGCATGCTAATGCAGAAAAGGGAAGTTTCTTCTCACCTTTCCTGCAAAGACGTACTGTCCTTTTAGGATAGCTGTTCTTGGGAGCGCTCTTCTGTCTGTTTCAGAGACAGTTTTTTAGTTAAACAGTTAACTATAAATCAAACCTGGAAATTGTGCCTTAAATAGGACTTCAGATTTGCTAACAGCTGGAGGAATTTAAGTGCTATAGCCATTCAAAACCTGAAAGTATCTTGATAACCATAGGCTGTCAGAGGCATATTTTATGGTAACAGAAGCTGGCATCCAGTGTTCTGGGGTGAGTGGTTGGACCATACGGAGGTGCAGAAAATCAGACTTCCTGTGTTCGCTGCACAGCGTGGAAACCTAAGTAGATCTTAAGGGTGTTCCCCACAATGGCCAGAACCGCTTTAAGGTAATGCGCCCTAGGGTGCAAATGAAGCTTATGTTGAATACATGATTTTTCGTGGTCAGGAAAACAAAGTATTCCCTATATGATGGATATATTTGCATTTTGTGGCATTTTGTGTTCTATTGAAATATCCTAAAGCTTTGAAATTGCCTAGCATTTATTGTTTGTGCATGTGACCAACAATGAGGAATGTTTTCCTTCCAAAAACTGCAAGGAGGAAAAAGGGGCAAAATAAAAACAGATGCCCGAGTAAGCAGCTGTTGGTATATTAAAAGTCAGTTACAGTGAATCAGGACACTGTTAAGAATTCTGTCCACCATTTCCATGAAGACCTAAACACTGCAGTTCTTAGTGCCTCCAAAAAGTGATCTGTTGCCTGTGGGTTTTTCCTTGGCTTAGTTTTTTCTTGCCTTAGTTATAGTGAACATGTGGCAGAGTCCAAGAACTGGAGTCGGCAAAAGGAAAGTGGTGGCTGCAAGCAAAGAGGTAGGGTGGGGAACGACAGATCCCAGACTGAAGCCTGGTGTTCCAGGAGATGTGTTGTTATTGCGTTTATCTGTATTCTATTGTATTTGATATGTTTTCCTCCCTGTCTAGAATTTGATTTATTTTTGCAACCTAAACCTTTTTATTAGGATATGCTCCCTGGCTGACTTTTTCAGAAGAATTTTCAAGTCTCCTCTGTGACTGTTTCTTACAGATACCATACAGATAGGGCTTAGAAAATGTGTTCACCTGATTCAGACATATTCTCAGGCCTTTCTACACTCTAGAATTTAAAGAAACATATAATTTAAACTTGCCATTGGTTTTCACCTGGCGAATAGTCTCCAGTGTGGCAATATTTATTCATTATCTCCACAGTTTCTCACTTTCATTATTTCCCTTCTTCTGAAGAGACACTTCTAATGGTGAAGTGCACTTCAGCGTTGCTTAGCAGAATCTTGCGCATCCTCCTTCAAATACTAAACAGTAACCAATACAATAGTTTGAGGTTTTATTCATAATAAAGCCTTCAAAAACCTGTAAAATTTTCACTCTTTCCTAATTTGGAATTAGGCTATGAGCTTTTGTATTGTGTCCAGCACACGTGATGTATATACAGGAAAGTAAAAAAGTACATATTTTATTATGTAGCAGGGTGCTCACTGAACATTTTAACTGCACGCATTATAGTCTTGGTACAATGTTAAATTTCATAATCTTAATAATTCAAGCTGAGATATTTGTTGTGTGCGTTGATTTAGTTGCTTGTATAATTTCAGATTTTGAACTGTTTTTCTAGAACCAAAAGAGGCTGCAGCAGTGCAAAAGAATTAGATTAAATTTTGAAGAGGAAAGAAGTTCAGCAACGCCAAATCTCTGTCAGATTTTCATTTTTTAATGTTTGGGTCTCACCTTGTGAGAAATAAAGCTCTTCAGCTAGCAAATTCCTTTCTCTTGTGTCAAGCTGCACAATTCTGAAATCGTTAGTGACACGTGATTCAGTGAAATCAACAAGACTGTGTTCAGTAATTAATACTTAAAGTATAGGTTATGTTGAAAATTCCTGTTCAGTTGTAGATTAGGTAGTAAATTAGAAATGGTGGGAGAACAGGCAGTTGAAGGCACAATATCCTGAGGAGGGAAGAAAAGGGAGCGTTTTAAAATTGCTGGTGCTTTTACAGCATTTTCTTCCTACGTATTTTTACATTTCAATTAGAATTTTAGTAAGTGTGAAGAGGAGAAGGTGAAAAGATTTACTTCTCATTTAGTATTCCTAATCCTTCTATAGTAGTCTTTTGGCATTAGTGGTGTGGAGACATGGGGTATTGCTTACTCATCACTGAGATGTGGTGAACAGGTTTTTGCACTGAAACATGACATTAACAGGACTACTCACAGTACATAATTCAGTATTGCACATGTCATTGTAGGATTGGTTTCTGGGTTTCCAAAGCATTTAGAAGTAATAGCAGGGCTTTTGAAGTTTCCTGTTGCGTTTCTTACTCTGTGGGTTTCAAGTAGCATCTGTTATTGTCTTATACGTAATTTTCCTGGTTTGTTTCTGACACTACACTTATAATAACGTTTGTTATGCTGTATTCAAGAGAGCATGTTTTTGTCTGGTATGCTGTGTTAAGCCAAAAAAAACATTTTGGGGTTTTAGAAGTAGAATTACAGATTTGTAGATGGCTATCAGTAATGGCATCCTCAGCTGCCAGGTAGGCCAAGGATAATGGAGTAGTCTTTTCTTTATGCAGGTTTTAAGTATGTCATTTGGTTTCTTTGAAGTTACATGACACAACTGAATTTTATGTGTGAGTTGAAATAAAGTATCAGTGATGAGAAAAAGACGCTAGTTAGCTTTAGCTCATTGCTGAGGATTGTACAGAATCTAGGTCTGAGGAACTAAGTTGAATGTACTTTTTATTCTTTTTTGTTTTACAGAGGCCCAGAAGACACAATAAATGATTGCAAAATCCTTTTTATAGAGGAAATGTACAAGATTGAAAAGCCAGGAGCCTATCCATTGACATTTGGGGATGGAGATTTCAAAAGTATGCTTTTTAAAATTATTTAAGTACAAATCAAATGATGTTTCTTTTAAAAAACTAAAGGACCAGCGTATAGAGGTAGTAATAATTGGTATGCGTGTTCAGGAAAATAACATAGGATCCTTTTTAAATTTCTGTTCTAAAACTATATTTACTATGAAGTGACTCTATTACTTGACATATTCAGAAACTGTTAACATCTTAGTGCTATCAGTCTTAAGCAGGGAAAAAGGAGAACCACTGATAATGTTCTAAATAACTGCTGCAGAATGAATCTGTAGTCTCGGTTAAGTTCCTAGACAGCTGTCCATGTCACCAAAACTGCTGTTGCAATTGAAACATCAGTTGCACACCTCATAAATTAATAAATGCCAAAGATAGAACCAGTCTCTAATGATATGCTTTAACCCTGTCACTATGTCAGAATTAAAGAAAAAAATAAGGAACTTAATGCCAGAGCTGCTTGTACTAGGAAAAAAAGAGATAATTAACATCTGAATTACTATTTGGCCAAGCATGACATTCTAAAAAAATAACTATGTCCTACCTCTTCATCTTCCTCACAACCACAGGAATGAGTTAGTGGCAGCTTACCTAAAAAGGAGTTTGATGTTTTATCCTAGGTTGAAAAATATATGAAAGTTAAAAGTGGTAAGTGTTTGTGATAGTAACACAGTTCTACTAATAGGTATTAGATATTATATATTAGACTACTTACTGCAAGGCAGTTTTTAAAAACCTTTCTATATAGCTCTCAGTGTACAAGAATAGTTCTGCTTACTGGTTTATTTGCCATCATCTGACAAATCAGTGTTTGTCAGAGGAGCAAATGGCATTTGCTGTGGTAGTCTTGAAAATAAAAATGTGGATTTCTGTAAATTTACTTCTCACAATTCATTTTTCATTATTTGTGATTTACTCTCCTCAGATTGCTCAAAAGAAAATAACCATTCTGTTTATTTTTTCTTGGTTATGTCAAAGGGGTTTTGAAGTATCTTAAAATCATGGTTTTATTTACAATAATTGTAGTATAAAAAATTGTAAAATCTGCTTTGCATTTAAATACCAACTTATTCTGCAAGTGTAATAGTTTGTGAAGCTTTTTAAAGGGCATATAAAATTATTACAGTTCATTTAGTTCCTCCCTGCAGCTACTGTGCAGTGAATTAATTTGTTAAATTATGTGTGTTAAGGAAATGAATGATAAATGTATTGCTGACCATATAAAATTGTCTACAGTGGCATCATTTGACCTGACATGAGTATTTATTTATCATGGAATCATAAAATCATTAAGGTTGAAGAAGACCTTTAAGATAATCAAGTTCAACTGTTAACCTAACACTGCCTTAATGTTTTCAGTCCACCACTATATGTCTGTAAGCCACCACATCTACACGTCTTTTAAAAACTGTGACTACCACTTCCCTGGGCAGTCTGTTCCAATGCTTGATAACTCTTTTGGTGAAGATGTATTTCCTAATATCCAGTCTGGTGCAACTTGAGGTCATTTCCTCTGGTTCTGTTGCTTATTATCTGGGAGAGGAGGCTAACACCCACCTCACTACAGCCTCCTTTCAGGTAGCTGTAGAGAGTGATACCGTCCCTCCTGAGCCTCCTTTTCTCCAAACTAAACAGCCCCAGTTCCCTCAGCCATTCCTTTTAAGACTTGTATTCTCTAGAGCCTTCACCAGCTTTGTTGCCCTTCTTTGGACACACTCCAGCACCACAGTGTCTTGCAGTGAGGGGCCCAAAACTGAATGCAGTATTCAAGGTGTGGCCTCACCTGTCTGTACTTCCTAAACTGATTACCACATTTATCATTTCAAAGTCAGTTTGTTTCACTTACATCTCTTACAGTTATTTCCTTGTTTGTAACCTCTTTGCTTAAATTACTCCCATATTGCCATCTGTGTAGAAATTTGCACCTCTGTGTATGTTTGTTCCATTCTGTTCCTGGTCCCATCTTTATTCATTTCAGGATATGGTTTACAAACCTTCATAAATAAATGTAATGCAGAAATATAATCTTTAAAAATGTAACGCTGAAAACTTAATGTTTGTGGCAGTTTAGCCTTATTTGCTGTTTTGAGCTGTTCTTTTTTTCCTGAGGCCAGCTTTCTCACTGCGCTGCTCTTTTCAGTTCTCTTCATGTAAGTCTGATTTTTTTGGTCTTGCCTTTGTTCAGGTATGCACAGTGCACATCAGTTGAGCCCGTATGCTGTAAGCAGCACGCCCTTTTACTTCTGAACTGTACTTACATCCCGATTTGTACTTTGTACTTAAAATTCTAAAATGTATTTGCGTGTATCTGTAAACACATATGGCTACCATAGCTTATATGCCATGAAAACCTGCAGATTTTTGTTACAATAATGACAGATTAAATTCAAAGAATTAATTGGCCTTAAGTACTGTAAGAGATTGTTGTAAGCACAATTGCAAAATGCCTTTATTGTATTTTTGTCTATGTTGAGCTACCGTCTATGCCCTTTTCAAAAGATAGGATGTCTGCTTTGGAAAAAATCTTCGTCATATAAACAGTGTAGGCAGCCTCTGCAGAAAAATTGTTATTCCTTGAGCATGGCTGTATGTTAAGTTAGGTTTTGTATATGTAAATTAGATAAAAATGTGTCTGACATGTCGATGTATCTTTAGCAGTTACAGTTAAAATAAAATTGCCATTGTCAAATTACTGAATGAAAAGCCCCAGACTAAGGTTAAAGTTATTAGAAAGTTACATTAGAAAATTGGAAAACTAGGAGGCAACATACTTGTAAATACGTTTCGGCTATTTGTATGCAAAATGGAAATAAGAACTAGATGCCAATTTATATTACTTCCATCAGAATCAAAATCTGTGCTATGAACATAAGATAACTTCTCGTGCAAAAGAAGTCAATATGAAATGATGCATGTAACTGAGCTCTGCAGTGCTGGTAAGGATGAACAGATCTGTCTTCATGGGACCAGTAGTGCAGATAGATGTAATCAGTGCTTTTACTTACGACAAATCAGAAATGTGAAAAATTAAAGTGACATCACAGAAATGACAGTTTGTATATTGAAGAAGGTTGAAAACTCCATGTGTTACTTAACTGAACTAAACCATGTAGACCTTTTTGCTTTTTTCCTCTTTAAAAACCCCCATTATTGCTAACTTTTGACCTAAGAAACTGGTTTTGTAACCAAAACCAGTAAATTATGTAGGTCTTAACAACCTGTCATTGTACAAAATACATAAAAATATGTAGTTTCTTTTTTTGCCTGCTATTTATTGGGTCAGTCAGGCATGATTTGCCCTTAGTGAAGGCATGTTGGCTCTTTTGAATCCCCTCCCTGTCTTCCGTCTGCTTCAGGTCTTCCAGGAGTCTCTGTCCTATGATCTCACTGTGCACTGTGGTGAGGCTGATAGTCAATAATTCCTAAGGTTCCTCTTTTACCCTTTTTTTAAAGGGTGTAATATTCTTTTTCCTCCAGTTACTGGGGACTTTTCCTTGACTGCCGTGACTTTTCAGATATGATGGAGAGTGGATTGGCAACTACATCATCTAGTTCTCTCAGCACCCTGGGATACATCTCATTGGATCCCATGGACTTGTGTATGTTCAGATTCCTCCAGATGGTCTCCAGTCTGATCTTCTGTTACAGTAAGAGGAACTTCATTTCCCCAGTCCCTGCCTCAAAGTTTAGGGACTTGAGAGATGTGAAGAGTGATTACCAGTGAAAGTGAGGCAAAAAAAACCTATGGAGTACCTCAGCTGCCTTCATGTCGGTTGTCACTACTTCTCCTGTCCTGTTTATGGGAGCAGAGAGGAGGGTGGGGAGAGTGGTGAATTTTCTTCAGTATTCTTTTTCTGACCAATATACATGCAGGAGCCATTCTTACTATTCTTTCTGTTCCTTGCTGAATTCAGATCCATTTGTGCCTTAGCTTTCCCAATCCCATCCCTACACATCCAGGCAGCACCCCCATATTCTTCCCAGGACACATGTCCCTGGTTCCGCTGCCTGTGCATATCTTCCTTATGTTTTAATTTGACCAGTCATGCTGGTGTCCTGCACTCCTTGCCTGATTGCTTAC
>WYDI02027081.1:0-92316 GCA_009867235.2 Psittacus erithacus | reverse complement strand
CCATGGCAGGGGGCTTGGAACTAGATGATCTTAAGGTCCTTTCCAACCCTAACTATTCTATGATTCTATGATTCTATGTCTGACTCATAGTCTTGGCAATCACGGCAAGCCCAGTCTTCTATGCACAGCATTAAGCTGCTTGCCAACTGATCCAGTGTTGGAGGTGCCCCAAGTGATAGAAACTTATATACTGCGGCACTGTGGAATTTGAAAAGCTGCATTTTTTCAATGAAGTCCACAGTTCTGCCAAACAAAAGTGAATTTTGAGGTCTGCTTTAGGCTACTGGATACCGTAGGTAAAGGAGCATAAATGCATCGTGAGGGTGATGCAGCTGCAGTGGGTGTTGCTTTCTGCACCTTTCCTCTCCTGTACATTGACCTCCATTGCAGAGTAGTCTCAGGCTCATGCCAAACAGTCTATGTATAAACTTCTAGTATAAACTTCAGTCTTTTCCAAACCTTTGATGTTACAAAAGAATATATTTCAAAACACTACTTTTTCTCTTCTACACCCTGTCTCACCTTGGTGCTCTAGAAATACAAAGACATTACTACTTGCTGTCCTGGTTCTCTTGGTCATGCAGGCTTCTATGGCCACTTTGTCATCACTTCAGATTATGCAGTTTACTGCTTGCCAGAACCCCTGAGCAGCAGAATAGCCAAAAACATTCTCAAAGAGCACATTTCAAAGATATATGATATGACAATCCTTTAGGGAACAGAAATTCATTATATAAATATCAGGTTGCATTCAGATGTCAAATACGGACACCTGTTGCACAAAGTATGGTGTGGAATACAGGCTATGTTTTCTACATTTTGCTTCAGCTCAACAGAAAATTATCAGGCAAGTCTTATGAATACTGAAATTTATTCAGTATTATGAATACTGAAAAGTCTATTTCTCATCAACAATTGAAGTGTTAGTTTCTATTCAGCGAGTACTGATAGGCACCTATGCATGAATAAGGACATCAACATTTATCTATATTAATTAAAATATTATTCTGAAGTATTCGTGTAACTGTTTGTAGCAGGTTTACATCTGACACAACCCTAACAAAAAGATAAGGTTTTGAATGCAGAGAAGCAGACTAATTATTTTCCATGTATTTTCAGTCTAATTGAGCACATAACTGCCTTTTTTTGCAAACCCCCACCTGGTTGGGGGTAACAGGTGAAAAGGAAAAGTAAATTCTGCCTGACAATCTGCAGAACTGAATTTACAGCTTTTTATGTTCTGCAATGGAAGTAACCTGTGGGTATATTTTTATTTCACCCCAAAACCACCTGTGAAGATTGTAGGAATCCACACTGAATTTACAAACTCATCTTCCACGGCTTCTGATTCCTCAAAATGACCTTACCCAAAACTAGGAAACTTCAGCATCATAAATTACTACTCCTGCTCCAGGTCCACATTAGTTTATCTTCTGGAAAGCTCAGTACATAGTGTAATTTGTATGACTAAAAGCCAAGTACTAAAATGAAATGTTTGCTACAAAGTAAATAAGATCCCACAAACACAACTCAATTTCCCCCCAAAAATGGTGAAAAATTTAAGTGGCGAACAGGAAAGGAGACAAGCCTAGTCTCTTCATTCGCTCCTCACAAATTGTTTGACAAGGCTGCCTACAATAAAGTGATCATAAATTGTGTTTCGAGCTTGAATTACTCTCATAGATTATTCATCTGTTAATTGATCTGGAATAAATGAGAGGATCTCCACACTCATGGACAAGCCCCAGATAAGCAAAGCAAGTTAATTTACAGAATGTCTTAACTTCAGCAGACAGTTCAAGAGATTTATCTTTCTTGGAGCTACTGTAACACTGTTAATGTTATTTTCAAATTAGCTTCAGGTGGATGAAAGAGTGCAGATGTCAGAGATATCAGCATGTCCTGCATCTCCCCAAAAGGCTATCTATAGAAGTTAAAGAAAACCATATGAATCAGCTTCTACAGGTATATCACTAGGGATTAATTATGCAAATCTAGAGTCCAATCTTACACAGCTTTGAGTCATACATATATTCAAGTATATATATATGGAGTCTTTCTACTTTTACCCACCACTGCTACTTGACCAGAGAAAAGCTTTCCTAGATTTGACAGAACAGACAAGAAAAGAACAGAGCTGAGGCAAAAAGTATTGCTGGTAGGACTCCACTCAGCCTGAATATGCTAAGACTTTGACATTGTCAGGGAAATAATAAATTGAGGCTAAATGAAATTTACTATTCAAACTCAAAAGCTCTACCAACATCAACTGCAGATTCAGGATGTCAGATGGATTTGTCACTACACTGCTGACTGTTAAACTTTATGGCCAAAGATCCAAAATGCACAAGCACTCACCCAAACGAGAGGGCTCTCAACCTCAAGAAGTTCCCTTGGATGGCATCCTGACCCAAGGAAAGAGTCTCCAGCTGCAGATCTTATGGTCTGAGGAGGACCTACTCCAAGTGGGTCTCTGGTGGGGCTCCTTTTATACTCTACTTGAATCTGACCTGTGGTCAAATGCAGTCATGTGGCCCTCCATGTGCTCAGGACTCCAACTTCCTCATCCCTGTACCTGCTCACCGACATCTGCAGGTCAGACACGAACTGTGCTTTAGTCTGCCACAGGAAGCTTTTGTCGGCTTTTGTCAAGTCTTTGCCAGGGCTTTTGTCAGGGCAGATGTACCTGGCAGAAAAAAACCTCTCTGTTTAGGCTTTCAGTCCTTGACAAGAATGGGCATGCAACTCCGATTTCTCCTGAAGCAGATCTGTAGCATAGTCATGGAAAACAAAAGGAACCCTACCGAGAGGGCAGAAGCAAGGATGAGTAACTTGGGAGGAATACAGAGAAACTGTCTGACAGACCAGGAACAGGTTAGGAAAGCTAAAGCCTTCACAGAGTTATATCTGACCAATCAGAAAAGCTTCTATAGGTATATTGGTAATAAAAGGAGAACTAGGGAATTGGGGTTACCTGCGACATGTAGAAGGCTGAGGTACTCAATGACGTTTTTGCCTCAGTCTTCACAAGCAACTGCTCCAGGCATACTGCCCAAGTAGCACAAGGGAAAGGCAGGAACTGGGAGAATGAACCACCAGTGGCAGGAAAAGGTCAGGTTCAAGACCATTTAAGGTACATTATAAGGTTCAGAAGTCCATGGGACCTAGTAAGATGCATCCTGAGGGAATTGACAGATGAAGTGGCTAAGGTGTTATCGATCATATTAGAGAAGTCATGGCAGACCAGTGAAGTTTCCATAGGCTGGAAAAGGGTTTAAAAAGTGAAAAAAAGAAGACCTAGGGAACTACAGGCTGAACAGTCTCACCTCAGTCCCCAGCAAGATCATAGCGCAGATTCTCCTGGAAACTATGCTAAGGCACATGGGAAACAACAAAGTGGCTGGTGACAGCCAACATGGCTTCACTAAGGACAAATCATGCCTGTCCAATTTCATGGCCTTCTACAACAGGGTTACAGCATTTGTGGGTAAGAGAAGAGCAAGTCATCCACCTGGATTTGGGCAAATCATTTGATATTCTCCCACACAACATCCTTGTCTCAAAACTGGAGAGGCATGGATCTGATAATGGACCACTTGGATAAGGAATTGGGGGATGGTCACAAAAACAGTTGCAGTTAATGGCTCCATGTCCAAGTGGAGACCAGTGATGAGTGGTGTCTCTCAGGGGTCAGTGTTGGAGCTAATCCTGTTCAACATTTTTGCCAGCAACATGTACAAGAATTGAGTGCATCCTCAGCAAGTTTGTCGATGATACCAAACTGTGTGGTGCAGTTGACACACTGAAGGGAAGGAATGGGATCCAGAGGGACCTAAACAGGCCTGCGACTTGGACCTGTGAAAACCTCATGAAGTTCAACAAGGCCAAGTGCAAGGTCCTGCATGTGGGTCAGGGCAATCCAAATGCAAATATAGGCTGGTAGACACTGGATTGAGAGCAGCCCTGAGGAGAAGGACTTGGGGGTGTTGGTTGATGAGAACCTCAACATGACCTGGCTTCAGTGTGTGCTCACAGCCCAGAAAAACAATTATAATCACATCATGTATCAAAACAAGTGTGACCAGCAGGTTGAGGGTGGTGATTTTCCCCCTCTACTCTGCTCTCATGAGACCCCAACTGCAGTACTAGGTTCAGGTCTGGACCCCTCAACATAAGAAGGATGCAAAGCTGTTGGACTAAGCTCAGAGGAGAGACACGATGATGACTAAAGGGCTGGATCACCTCTGCTATGAAGACAGGCTGAGAGTTGTGCTTGGTCTGCCTGGAAAAGAGAAGGCTCTGGGGAGACCTTAGAACAGCCTTTCAGTACCTAAAGGGCCTACAAGAAAGCTGGGGAGGGATTTTTTACAAGGACATGTAGGTATAGGACAGTATAGGTTTTAGGTTAGATATTAGGAAGAAGTTATTTCCTGTAAGGGTGGTGAGGCATTGAATAGGTTGCCCACAGAAGCTGTAGCTGCCCCATTACTGTGTTCAAGACCAGGCTGGATGGGGCTTTGAGCAACCTGGTCTAGTGGAAGGATGTCACTGTCCATAGCAGAGGGGTTGGAACTGAACGATCTTTATGGTGCCTTCCACTCAAACCATTCTATGATTCAGTGATGTTCTCCACAATTGTATTCTTGCCATCATGCTTCATTTACACTGCTGTAACAAAGAGTGTTTAATGTCTTGTTTGAGACTATGGGTCTAATAGATTTTGTTGCCTTCTCTTCATAGCTGTAACTTGCAACTATTTCCCATTCTGCAAATGGAAAAGTTATATAAAATATTCCCATATTTGTCAAACAGCTGATGAGTGTCATAAAATAAAATTCTATTTAAACAATCCCCAGTTTGGAGACTTTACATGAGGTAAACATTTTGATCCAAACATTGCTAGAAACGTATCTGAAGCATTTAATTTCTAGCAATTTCTATTTGGCTGATGTAAGGGGTTTTGAAGTTGTATTCCTTTCACAGCTGTGTCTTTTATTACTTGGTTGTGATAGGAAGCATGGTTGATAGCTATCTTCCTGTGGTAGCTATTTCAGCAGCAGCTATAAAAAGAGAAAAGGAGTGGTGGGTCCCGTGGGTGAGCAGAGCTGGTAATTTAGAGGAGGACGTTGGAAGCTCTGAGATCCACAGACAAGGGAGGCGGTGAATGAGGCTGGAGTGAAGAGACACAGCGTAAAGAGAGCTATTGAATGTGTGTGCAGATTCACCTCTTGAACCTCCAGGCACTTAATACAATGCATGTGTGAGGACCCTTCTCATTCTTCTTTCAGCAGCAAAAGGAGGAGATGGTTTTCCAGGAGGGGTTTTGGCTGAGGCCCCTGAGCCCTGCCTTTCCCCAGCAATGCAGAGGGAAGCCAAGGATGCCACTTGGGTCATACAAGTGAGGCGGGATGTGTCTCAGCCTGTGGCTAGGGGAATGTCCAAATGTTCAGAAACTGCTGATTGTAAATACTGAAAAATTCTCTCAGCTTGTGAAAATCATGGGTGTAACTGGATTATCCCAGCAAACTGCAAGGAGCCTGATATACGTGGGAAACCATGGTGCAGATCAGGCTCGAACCAGTGAGTCCATTTCCCTGTAGCTAGACTTGCATGTCTACAAGACATTTGGTGCAGAGGAGCACCAAAGATTACCCACTTCCACTCACATGCCATACTGTGTCTCTTTTAAAATCCTGTGCCATCCTGGAGACTGCTACATATTGACAAGAATTTTTAATTAGCTCCATAGGCTCTGTCTCTTCCCTCACCCTATCCTCATGCTTCATTCAGCAGTTTAGGCGCCTGTAGGGAAAGACGTATGCATGGCCAACCTATGCTGTCTGTCTGACCATAGCCAACAGCTGGGGTCACATGTTTTTGTCTGCTCAAACTGGGGTTACTGAGGAGCTTTTGGAGTGAAGGTGGACATGTTCATTTCTGCTTGTTCTGAATTTCTAGCATTTTTGAAGTTGTGTCTCCATGGTGCACCTGTGTCAAAGAAAAAGGCTTTGTCACAGCTTTTCTTTCTCAGCCATTTAACTGTTAGTACTTTAACTGTTAGTAACAACTGTTATGCGTTGTGCATAAGGTGCACAAGTAATTTCTACTGTTTCTCGGGGTGCAAGCAGGAAGGTAGCTGAAGCCTCTGATTCAAAAGCAAACACACAACTATATCTATTCACCCTTTCATATGGAGAAAAATATATAGTAAATTATTATTAGAGGAGAAACTACTCATGTTAGCAAAGCTGCTGTCTCTTGGCATAATATAGGTAAAAGAGCTGCTTTGCTGCCACTGGCTCGTACAGAAAGGAGGTACACTGGTGCACTTATAACATCCACTTCATCTTTGTCTATCCCATCTGGCAGATGGGATAGGCCTCAAGACCACTGCAGGTCCCCTCACTGTATTATGTGTACATATGGTCTGAGGCAAGACAGAATTTAAATTCCTCAGTGTTCATTGATTTCTCCTCCCCAGCAGAGCTGAACAGAGCAGCACCTTAACGTACTCTATGTGGCAGCATGTAAGACAACAGATAATTTTTTTGTCTGAACAATTACTGTCAACTCACCATAGCACCAAAATGCACCCTCCAAAAGTAAACATTACTCACAAGAGAACAGGTTAAGCGTGTAAGTGCCGGTACTTTGACATTCACAAAATAGTATCAAGATATTATACTTACAAAAGAAAATTTCAGGTATTGGTTCACCTGGTACTAGTGTATACAAATAAGATAAACTTCTTGTCTTAAAAAAAAAAAAAAAAAAAATGGCTAAGGGTCTGTTCTCACAGGATTTGAAAACTAAATTCCACTTTCACTAGCCCAGATGGAGTGGTGGCCTGTGGATAAAGGAGATTACCAACTTTTATTTCCATGCTGATAAACTTGCAGGGCTTTGTATACCTTCCTCCACTGTCATCTTCTTGAAAAACATGTTCTGTCAAGGCCATAAGCAAACTCAACTTGCCAAAATGGTTTCTAATTGGAGATGATCATATTTCTCTGGATCAGTTTATAGATACTTTGCTAGAGAGAGAATCTACTAGAGGGAAGTTCTGTCATATCTTTTTTCTCTCCTCATTTTTTTTGCTTGTCAAAGCACTCTATACTATGGTGAATGACGACATGCAAAAATAATTAACAAACACAGTTAGATAACGCTCCCAAGTGGAATCTCTTTGATGCTGTATCAGGTTATAGTGCACTGGCTTATGCCAATTAATAGTGAATATGAACCTGCATATGATAGTCCAAATTACTATAAAAATAAATAAATCAAAACATCTGCATAACTGATAACATTTCCTGCTAAGCGCGATTTTTTCCTAATTTAATTAGTTTAACCAAGATTGAAAAATGTTAGATGACAGCAAAATTTGACACCAGAAATTTCATACGCCATTTGTACAATTTTAACCAAGTGAAACCAAATGGACTTTCCTTAATTTTCAATTACTTAATTTTTTTAAAAAAGTCTGTAACTATTTTTCAAAGTTTTTTCTACAGGCCAAAGTAGATCCAACCAGCAAAGTCACACAGAATTTAGAACGATCCAGTCTGATAAAATGATGACTGTTTTGAAAGCCTGACTATGTGGGAGTTATCCTGGAAGATCAGATCAAGACAGTGCATTCAAAATAGGGGTTAAGGACAGAATTAATTTCCAGTAAAGCAGCAGTTGCGTGACGCTTACATGTGTAGCTGACTGGTTTTTATTTTTGTTGTACATACTACACCAATGAGTCGCTCTCTGGATACTCCTCTCATAGCTGACAGACTAGAAAAAGAGTATATATGCCATAAAGCTAAACTTCATAATCAGTTTTTAGACAAACAAATTAGGGGAGAAGAATGTCCTACTGACTCCAGAGAGCAAAAAATACATGAATCAGATGAAATAAAATTATATAGAAGAAGAAACCAATAATTTGTTCTATGACCCAATAATCAGAGCATCTAAAAATACAGAAATAGGAGTGGTGCTTGCTGAGCAGCCTGTTTATGGAATATATTTAGTGAATCTTCGATTTGCTTATATGGCAAAGAAAGAAGCCTGTAAGCTGAGATGTGAGTGGTTTTAGGTTTTATCAAGATTTATTAAAAGAGCTAGCTCCCAAAAGGCAGGATTTTAGATTCCAGAAACATGAAGAACATTCAAATTTTTCTGAAGAACGTTCAAATTCTTTTGAAGAACATTCAAATTTATTTTTTTTTCCTAAGAGTCTGGATAAATAAGAAATGTCTGGCAGACATCTTTCCAGACTTTCCAAAACAATGTGCTGTCAGATCAAGGTAAATGATTATAAGATTTTGTCCAATTTTCAGTAGTGGGAAAACCAAAGTATGTCTCATAATGAGAAACAAACTTATTTTGTTTATGGTAAACTTTTTTAGCTGTGGTTTATCTTTTGGACACAGCGTTTGCTTTACTTAGTATGTAAGATTTATAAGCAGCTATTGAAATATGCTTGCAAAATTATTATTGATGAAGTATTCCTATTGCGCATTCACTTCAAAATGATACTTATTTGAAGAGATCTGTTTTTTTCTCATCCCACTGTGAAATGAAACCAAATGTCAGAACCTTAAAATATCTCACTGTGATCATTTTTCTTCATAATATTCTTCAAATGTAGTTCATGAAAAAATGTGGAATTACACCAACAGAATACTTTAAAGGCTCAGAATCAGAAAGTTACTATGCTTGGCACTCTGTTAGTAACATGGCAGAGATGTGCTCTGTGCCTGAGGAGAAGCCAGGGAGCAGAATATGCACTAATGGTTAATCTTGGCTATAACAACTTCAAACAGAAATGTTTGCACACCTTTTTGCAATTATTTATTTACTAATAGGCTGGGTTTTTTTGGTTTGTTTTTTTTTTATGTAATGGACATCTAATTACAATAGTATTTCTCAGTGATGAACTTTACTATTGTGGAAAATAAACACGGTCAGTTAGTTTTTCCCTTTCAGCCCTATTCATCCATTACAATAGTAAATATTTTCATGCAGTTGTTTTTTTTTTCTTTTTCCAAATGCAGTTTCTCAGCTCTGTGATCTTGTTTGTAGGAGAAACCGCAGAAGTAACATCTGTTTTCTTTGGGGAAAGGTAACTATGAGTTGATTTGAGTGAAGTACACAAAATTTGGAAGTAAATAAGAGGGCGGATGGTAAACCTTCTCTGAGGTTGTGCCAAGTGTGCAAGAAATCAGGAGCATGGTTTAAAGTAAAGACTGGGTCAAGCCTGCAAGGAATGCAAGTGGCATTTCTTTGGAGATTACAGAAAATAGATAGAACAGATGCCAGAGTCAGCCATAAAAGCAATTACAACAGGGGAAGCTCAAAAAAATATGAGATCTAGAGAAAATGTTGGACACAAATCATATGTTAAAACAATGTGACTCCACATGAGTGGCTGACTTATCTGCCACCTGCATACTGTGGATCTGGGAGGGAGCTGACCTCTCTACATTCTTTTGCCTGCTTGCAAGCGTTGAGCAAAACAAAAAATAGATGATCTTTCCAAATTATGTCCTATTTAACCTATTGCTTACAAACTCCACAATGAATTTAACAGATTAAAAAATGCAAAGGGTTTGGTTGAATGCCCCACAAAGCCTATATGAACCTTTCAATTTGAAAAGGTGACATGTGACAGTAGCAAACAGTATACAGAAATGCTTGAAATGTCCTTTGCACCAAATTCCTTTTTTTTTCCTTTACTTTCTCATTTTTGGCATATTTGGTAAATCTAAGAACATTTATTTATGTGGAGCATTTACGAGTGTCTTTGTTCATTTTTACCAGCGTGCATGCGGTCATAAGTATTATTTGTTATGCCTACAACATACAAAATGTTTTGCAAAGTAAAAGTGTCCCTTTTCAGGGAGACTGAACAAGAAGACTGTAATGTAGGAAGACAACAGGTGAATAAGCTGTGGGAAGGAGAAAAGAAGTATGAAATACTGTTAGCAAATTTGATCAGAGGAGTGTAGGTAAGGGAAGGTGGAAGCAGATTAAATCACAGAAAAGCCTGCCCCCTTGGCAATCCCTTTCAGGTACAAGCGTTAGTCCATTTTTTAGAATACTTCCTTATAACTTTGAAAAAAGTGACAATTAAAATGGTTTCTCTGACTTGTAACTCACAGCACGGTTCATGCATTATCAAAAAAAGATTGCCTTTTCCATTCAGCTTATAATAGAATCTGAACTTCATAAAACTTGGAAAAATCTTGCCATAGAAGTTAAATGGAGAGAGAGCACAGTGAGGGAGGAGAAAGTAAGTTGTCACTAAGTTCCTGAAATGAAAGTTAATAGTCTTAATAAGAGCACTGTTTTGTGCTCATCACATGAGTATGCTCTGGAAGAGATGAAAATATTTGGATTCAGAGACAACGGCAAGAGAAGAGAAGAGGAAAGGAATAGTGTGGGTCTAAATCAGCATGGGAGGAATCAAAAACCAGCTCATTTAAGTGCCTGACTGTCCAAACTGTTCCAGTGACTTACAGAAAGAAATAGCCTTAACTTTGTTTACAATGCCAAAAGGACAGACTCAGAAACTGATGGGAAAAAATGAATGGATCCTGTCCTCCAGCTTCATACCTTCTCAATTGGAAAGCTGGAGGGATTCATATTGTCCCATCTGAGGCGCATAATTTAGACAGCTACATTAAGCAGTCTCCCTGAGCTCCCTCACTAGTCATAGGAGACAGGTACTTTTCTGCAAAGGCAAGGCAAAGTGTTTTAAGTTTGGTGACCAACTAACAGGAGTCTCAGGAACCAGTTGTCTAACTTGGCCACAGCTGCTGGGAGTAATACTTCTCTGAACTGAAATACAGAAGATTATATATTACCTGACATACCACCAGGCATTTTTGAAGCTTAAATTGCAGACCTTTGCTACTGGGGTCGAAAAGTCAAATTAATGAAATGGGTATTTCAGCACACTCCTCTACTACACAGCTGTGGCATCAAAAAGGGACTTTGCTAGGTATAATGGCAAAGCACAACAATAACAAACAGCAAAGAGCTAACAAACAGCAAAGAGCTAACAAAGAGCAAAGAGCTAACAGCAAAGGATTTAGTGCTCTAAAGTACTTTAAGCTATAGAAACTATTAACCATTGCTAAGAAACACACAGGAAGACCAAATTGGATGCATGGATATGAGGCACAACCATACCCATAAAATAATTGTGCCACTAGAGCTTTCCCTGAGGGAAGCAAGCTTTAGAAATTACTCCAGGACCAGAAAGCCAGAAGATATGTGATCTGATAAATCAACGCCTAGTAGCAGCTTGAATGCAGAATTACGAAAATGCAGACTAGACTCCTAAGAAGAACCATGAATTCCATTTTATAATATATGCTGGCCTTTAACTTGAAGGAGTTAAATAAGCTAAAGCCCTAACTTCCAACCTTAGTTTACTTCCCAGTGAACTGAATTAATCTCAGCCTGCAACTTCGTTTTCTTAGTTTTGAACTCTAGTTTTGCTTTTTAATGAAGCTTTCATGGAGTGAGACCTGTGCCAGCAAAACAAAATTAATCTGAAGCATGTGCCACATGTCATAATTACTTGTAATCTGCTTTGAAAGAAGAGTGGATGATACATTTCCATTCTATTTTCAAGTGATCAAAACCTTGTGCAAAGACCAGAACAGCACTCATTGTCTGCTTTTATTCAAACAATCTATTCACAGTTCCCCCTTTTTTTTTTTGACAGCAATGCATTTGTGACCCATGAAAGTTGTCTTTACTGTTGCATTTCCTTTGCACTGCTCAGAATGCTGTACAAGTATAGACATTTGTGACAGTTGCCTGACTGGCCTATTTTCAAGACCTGGCAGACACTCCATAATCTCCCCAGGCAATCCACTCCTGCACTGCTCAAAAAGATATTAATGCTTTGTGGTTAGAAACTGCACATAGTACTGTAATCCTGACAAATCCTAACAGCATATGAGAGATGTCTTACAAGTTATACCTCTATCTATTTAACAGGATGGTGTTTGCATTTCTCATAATGGTCCGTGGTGGCTCCTCCCCAGCAAGTCCCACTTTAGTTCCTCCCCGGAGAGTCCTGCTTTAGAACTCCCCGGAAAGCCCAGCTTTGGTCCCTCCCCGGAAAGCCCAGCTTTGGTTCCTCCCCGGAAAGTTCTGCTTTAGAACTCCCTGGAAAAGTCTTGACCCTTGGAGACCTTTCTAGATATTGCTGGCCACTTCTTCCAATGTAAGCTGACCCCCTGCATCAGAATGAGCGTGCATTTTTATCAGTATAAAAGCCCAAGCCTCATGTGATGCGGAAAGCAGAACCTCATACCACCCAAGTCAACGTTGCCTCCGCAGGGACACCCACTACAGTAGAGCCTGATCCCTTGCACTGCGATGATGATTCTCAGAGCTGGTTTCCTGATTGTCCTCACAGGGTCCTTGGGGTTGGGTAAGATATTCACTCTTCAGAAATATCCTTTACTGTATCTGTTAGTATCTTTATATTTTCCTATACTAATAAACTAGTTGTGAGCTCTTTATTAATGTCTTGTTTCTCTCACCCAGAATCCTCAAACTCCAGAACAATGTCCTTATGTTTTCTTGTTTTACCCAATGAACCTTGCTTATTGCATATTATTTGTTTCTTGGCATTTTCCCAATTTGGTTGAGTTACATTGTTATTCTTGTCCTCATAATCTGCAGATGGAGTCAACAGATACCACAACTCCTGCAAGTGGCAGTTGTGAATCTCAAAGCCCCTGAGCTGTGTGGACATTTTTGTGCATTGCCAAGCCTGGAGGTTCTCCTGTCACCATCACAGCATATTAAGCTTGGTCTTCATGACTTCCCTCCTGATCCTAATTATAACAAATGCCCTTTTTTAGGTTTTTTTTTTTTTCAATCTGTAATCTTGGTGGCTATGCTGTTGTTGCCACACTGTGGAATGGAAACTTACTTCATTCTGGTTTCAGAGACTTCACCAGTTTTGTGTTTCAGACTGTTGGAAATATAGGAAATACCACTGGAATCTGCAGCGTATCTAGGGTGAGTTCAGTATAACAAACTTTTATAATACCTCTATTGCACTTTAACATGATTCAAAATACAGACATCCCCATATAGTAAGACAAACCCTATCTCAAAGTGACAGTAATAGTGGCATTTAGGCACCTAAATAGATCTGGATATATTTTGAAGTCAGTGGACACAGTACACCAAATTGTTGGTACAATTTCCTGTTACTTTTTCCAGTGGCACGCACGCGCGCGCGCACAAAACTCACACTACCAGCAATGCTTTTGGCAAACTGTACTATTAATGCAAATTAAGTTAGGCTGCATGACATTAAGCCACTTGGGATTTTTCCAGGGCATCAATTTAGCAACATGTGCTTTCAATCACTATATGTTCTGTTTCCTCGGCAACAACAACAACAACAACAAAAAAAAAAAAAAAAAAACAAAAAAACCCCACAAAAAACATCAATTAAACACAAGCTGTAGCTTTGTGTGTGTGTGAATGGAAGTCAGAGTTAATTTTCTTTTTGATAATCAAGGACTTGCCTGTAATTTCAAACATTATGCTTATATTTTTCTGAATGACAACCAGCAGCATCAGGAGTCTGCAGACAATTCCCTGTCTGCCATTGTGGCCTTCGCAGATTTTCACTCGTCACTTGTCTCTCCCTTATTCCTGCTGCCCTGTATGGTCTTCCCTTATCCCTCCAAGCTGAAAAGTCTTTTGTCTACCTTTATCCAACACCTTATTGGTATTTCTGCTCAGAAGACAAATGCATTTAGAGCTCAACCTCACGGGAAACTAAATTTTACCTAGCAGAGAATTGAGGTCTGTGGCCATGCAGCTGTGGCAAACCTAGACTTCTGTGAAAACAGGCGGTTGGATCCAGATGGAGTCCAGCTGTGTTAGTGTGGGGAGGTATTCACAGTACTAAGTCTTTGGCCAAGTGCATTAGTTCAGGTGCAGTGTTGGACTGATGGTGCCAGACTGTGTTTGGATGTGGGCTGGCTTATGTCGGCCTGTGTGGATGTTTCCAGTACTTCCAGTTTTGGGGTCAATGAGACAGGGTTTGTCTACATTTGTCAGTATGGCGGTACTCCAGCATGTGATGAGGGAGAAGCGGGTCATGCAAGGCTCGAGCTGCGATCCTTAACCAATCCATTCAGATGGTAGCTCAGTTCTCTTGGTGCATCAGTTTGTTAAGTTCTCTGGTCATCTCTTGGTCATGTTCATAGCTCTCCTGAAGAGCCTTTTTATCACAGACAAGCATGGCGCATCCCTCTAGCCTACTGCCAAAAAGGAATTAAAAACCTAGGAAATATGACAGTTTCCCTAGGGGCTCAATTCATTGCTTGTTATTAGACTGTGGAAGGAAATCAAAATGAAACACTGAAGGGTTTTTTTCCCATAAAAGTTGAGAAGAACTGGAATAAACAGGCAAAAGGAGGAAAGAGGCTGTTATCAGGAAACCATGAAATTTCATGTTTGGGGCTGGGACGGGGGACCTGGCATGGCAGCACCGATGTGGTTGTGTACATCTCTTAGGTAAGTAAAAGGAAAAACAAGCTAATCAAAAAAGGAAAATATCCTGGAGCAAGGGAAGAGATTAAGGAGAAAGAATTGTGAAAGCCTGTGATTTTCTCATTATTCTTGTTATTTTTATGTCTTTTTTTTATCATACTTCAGTTCTTCAAGCCTTCTGCAAGTCTTCAGTGAAATGTAGGTTTTAAATAGTTACAAATAAATGGAACTCTGTTCCCATTCTCCCTGCAAAACAACTCAGAATCTACAAGTTCATGTAAACACAATCCCAATTTAGTTTTTAGAAGTACCATGCTTTTTAAACTAATTTTATTACAGGGAGGGAGATGGTGGGCTGGCACACAAACTCTGACTCTTTTATTCATAAAACCAGTGCCTCGCAAATAGCAGCACTCATGATAATGAAAGCTTGCACACACAGACACACAACGCACGCACACGCACATCTGGAAGGTACTAACAGTGTGAAGCAGGGATAACAAAAGGGGCTGAGAGTAGAAGGAATAAGAGAATTTTCTTTAATATGCTTTTACAGAAAGCTTATTTAATCTCATGCTTACGTCTAAATTGGGGTGATTTGGCTGCCTCAAGCAACACAACCTCCAAAAATGTTTCCTGAATGTAGATGGCAAAGGCAAAACATACTAAGGATACTGCCCCTCAGCATCTCTTTGTTTAGGGCCAGCTATTTTTTTTTTTTTTTTGAGAAATCTGTCAGGTAATTTGTAACCTTAAGTGCGTGTTATCTTAGACAGTGTCCTTGTTTCACATGTTGTTTTAGTACTTAAGAACACTGTAGCACTTTTTAAAATCTCTCTGTAACTTTACTTTTAGGAACATATTCTTATTAATCAAAATCATCTGCTGCTCTTACAGACTGTTTTCTTTGCAGAGTTGTTTTTGGAAGCTTAACAGTGTAATTCCAGGGATGATTTTGGCCCCAATGCTTTGGAATCTGGGCCTGCAGAGGGACTTTATATAGCTCTTTGGGAGGAAGAATTTACATTGCCAATACATAGTCCTTTGCCAGAATTAGACCTTGATTCTGTAAACTACCTCTATTATTCAGGCTTCTGCTTAACTTTAAGCATGTGCACACTGACACGAGTATTACATACATGCATTAAGGTCCCCAGAAGACCATATCTGCTCAGGACAGAGAGGGCAAGAAAGACTCTGAATATATGTACCAACTACAGCAGGTGATGATGTGGAATGCACTCAGACAGCACACCCAGTATACATGCAGCTCCAGCTTGTACAGCTTCCTCTGTCCCCAGATGGAGAGGAGACGCGGAAAAAAGACAAAGGGAAGAAACAGGCTGCACAGGCAGAGTCTTGTCAAGATGTGGTAGACAAGGCATTGGCTAGTGTTGGTTGCAAAGACAGGAGGCTTGTTTAGACTGGAGAAAAGAAGGCTCAGGGGCCACTCTTATCACTCTCTACAACTACCTGAAAGGAGATTGTAGCGATGTGGGTGTTGGTCTTTTCTCCCAGTTATCAAGTGGTGGAAGAGGAAATGGCCTCGAGTTGCACCAAGGGAGGTACAGATTGGCTGTCTGGGAAAATTTCTTCACTGAAAAGGTTGTCAAGCATGGGAATAGGCTACACAGAGAAGTGGTGGAGTCGTAATACCTGAAGGTATTTAAAAGATGTGTAGATGTGGCTCCTAGGGATATGGTTTAGTGGTGGACTTAGCAGTGCTAGGTTATCAGTTGGTCTCACTGATCTTAAAGGTCCTTTCAACCTAAATGATTCTATAAAATACAAATCCTCTGATATTACAAATTTTAATGTGTATGTTCTACCATTCCTCTACCCTTCCTATTGTAAGAAGTGGTGACTGCTGGTGTTTTAACACAATCTATTGTTTTTGCGCTGAGAAGTGCTTAATACTGTTAAGATGTCTATGTCTAAGAATAAGTTCAAACATGCTCATAGCAGTGAGGAACAACAGGCTTAGAGCCCACCCTAAGTATAACAAGACCTACTGTCTTCACCTGCTTGAATGGAAAAATTATGAGCTTAAGCGCTCAAAAAAGAAAATTTAGGGAAGGTAAGCTTTTAAAAATAATTTGTGGGACTGAATTTTTAAAGCTTTTCTGAAGTCCAGAAGAAGCAACATCTTAGAAGACAGAGTTCAGAATCTTATCAGGGAATAGAAAGCAAAACTAAAGTATTCAAACGCAAATATAAATTTTTAACATTAAAGCCCTAAACAAAACTGTTAATTTGAAATGGAGATATTTTAGTGTGAAAAGCAAATGAAAGAGCAATAAACGCTATAAATAGTTTATCCTGTACACCATGCTGTCAAATAAAAACAGAAAAATGAAGGACATTGTCTGGTTCCAACTGCTGACTCCACTTCTTTTGGAATCAAACAAAAATAAAATTTGTTGATATATAACAGGCCATGTGTGATAGCAGTAGGATTTTAAAAGCGATTTTTTTCTGGAAGAAATGTGGGAGTAAAAAAAGCAAAAAAGGCTGTGTTTAATTTAACATCTGAGAAGAAGAAAACTAAAAAATTGAAGGGGTAAAAGTGCGAATTGCGAGACACAAAGACAGATACAGCGTAGGCATAAGGAAGTACATCAGAAATCACATTTCAGCTGTCACTCTAGCAAAGGCTCTAAAATAAAAGGGAAAAGGGCATGTTGCTTAGCAGGAAATTCTTATACGTTGAAACTTATTCTCATTCTGGACTGGTATTAAAAGATTTTCTTTTTTTTTAATTTTGTGGAAAAAGAAGTTTTTTACAGGAAGTTTTTGCCCCATATAGTAATGGATGCCTGCAAAAACAGTTTGTTGAGACTGACTTCAATGGCTTAAAATTCAGACAGAAAACAAAGCTTTATTTTTTTAATTCTGTCTTGAGTTTCAGTAGGTGAAACTTGTTTTATCTAAATAATTGTTATTAATTACTAACTGATTAATGAAAACAGCATTTTCAGATCCTTGACTGACACATAAATCAAATTCAGAGCCCTGTGAATGAAAATTCAGATTTTTCACCTCTTCCAGCAGGTTTGGGCTGTACCTCAGCACTATACAGGCAACGGCCCAGAGCAGCACACTTGCAATGACCCATCTTCTTGCTTTGCATAAATCACAACTGAGGACAAGCCAGATGCTCTGGGGATTGTGAGGGGGTAGGGGCATGCAAAAGAGATAACTGCAGGGGACCAGGGCATTCCCTCCAGAAAGCAATAGCTGCCTCATTCCCGCTGCAGAAAGACTATCAAGTACCTCCTTCATGTCACAGTAATAAGTTTGCCTACACTGCTAAAACACCTTTAGCCAGCTTTGTCTAACCCTAATGTGCTAGCTGAAGTAAAGGTACTCTCTGTGTAAGTGATCAGGAATGGATTTGGCTTTGGTGTCTACCATGTGTGTGTCTGTCATGGTGGCTGGATGCATAATTTCCCATCACAGAGAACAGCTGGAGAGCTTACTCATTTGACTAAAGGTAGCTGCCTATGGAAAAGAGAGAGGAATTGCCTTCTAGGCTTTGCTGTTCACTAGATCATTACTAGATATCTACTGACTATATGGAAAGCCTGAATAACTTACTTAACCTAATAACTTGCTTAGGTGTTGATACCAATAAATTGATAAGGTTAATTTTAACCAAGATGTTCTTTAAATTACTACAAAATATATCATATGTAAATTTTAAAAGTATATAAAGTAAAAATGGGCTGCTCATTGAACATCTTGGATCATGGTTCTAAAAACTCATTTAAAAACTCATGATTTATTGAAAAAAACTCGAGAAATGTCATTTTGTATCCTTCATCCTCATTTAAAACCTCATATATGTATGTTAATGAACGGATCTTATCTGGAGACTTAAGAGTGGACTTCTGAATCTGGCAAACTATAATGACAGTTTGCTGATACTGTAGTTAAGCTTGAACCTTGCCCTAGTCTCCAGCTTTCTATTTTTCTTTACATAAGAATATATTGTTACCTGTTCACAATGTGTCTTTGTGCAAAAAGATTTGTTTAGGAAAAGATTTTCCTCTACGCTGTAATCTGCAACAGACAAATATATTACGATTTCTGTTTCTATGCAATAACATGTATTTTGGAGAAACAAGATTACTTAGTTATTTCTTTAGCAGTGAATTTTCTATCCAAGCTAAAACACCTTCCCTGCATGGCTGTAATGTTAAAATAATGCTAAGAGTGGAAGAGCTGCCATATCTACAGAGGTTTTGGTAGAAGTGCAATTGTAATTTTCAATTGTCTCATTTAATGAACAAGTAGCAACATCTTGTCGCCCAGATTCAGATCTCCTGTGAGCAACATCTGGTCTTCTTTAGCAGTCAGTTGTAAAGGCCATTATTCAATCTTTTATATGTTAATGACTTTGAATGCCTTCATATTTTCTGAAACCACAAAGCTATACATTTTTGCCTGATGACACTGCCATTTGCAGTATTGCTACTAATCCTGTCATGGCTACTAGTGTAATATGACACAAGAGTGTTGAAATGAATTATCAGAAACGAGAACGATCAGGGGATTGGAGCAATTCCCATATGAAGATAGGCTGAGAAAGTTGGGGCTGTTCAGCCTGGAGAAGAGAAGGCTGTGTGGAGTTCCCATAGCAGCCTTCCAGTATCTGAAGGGGGGCTTATAGGGATGCTGGAGAGGGACTTTTCATTAGGGACTGTAGTGCTAGGGCAAGGGGTAATGGGTTAAAACTTAAAGAGGGGAAGTTGAGATTGGATATAAGGAAGAAGTTCTTTACTGTCAGGGTGGTGAGGCACTGGAATGGATTGCCCAAGGAAGGGAATGCTCCATCCCTGGCAGTGTTGAAGGCCAGGTTGGACAGAGCCTTGGGTGACATGGTTTAGTGTGAGGTGTCCCTGCCCATAGCAGGGGGGTTAGAACTTGATGATCTTAAGGTCCTTTCCAACTCTAACTATTCTATGATTCTATAAGTGCATATAAAACCAAGTATACAGAAATCGCCTTCTTCCCAATCCAACTTTAGCATAGCAGCTTTCACTGAGGGAAGCTCCAGACCATTTTCTTTTTAACAAATGGTTCTGAAATAGGAGTTGAAAGCCATTTAAATCTGCACTGTGCACTACACATGACAACGTTGTATAAAGAATAAAAGCTTATTGTTATTACATAATGACTATCTCATTAAAAATGGTTGGGGTACTGAATATCTGACAGCTCTCACTGAACAGAACAGGTGAGATTCATTCAAGGAGTAATCCTGTGGTTGAGCAATGTCTGTCAAACACTTTGTCACAAAAGACTATGAAGTTCCTGTATCTTGAAAGTATCCCTGGTGTTACGGTTTTATGAACAGTTTTCAAATCTAATACTGGAATACAAGAAATTTTTCTTCTGGTCATTTCAGTGTGTGTAACACTAAAACCCTGTGTTTGCAAGAAAATTATGCTTGATGGCCTGGGATTTTATTTACATCGCACCTATTTTAAATTGAAGTCTGTGAGATTTATGCCAGTTTATTGCTCTTTCTTCTGAAGTCTGTGCATTGTCTTCTAATCTGTGCATCATTCCACACTGAGCAACTTCCAGGGAACAGAGTGTACTACTACTTTGCATTGTCACCTAGCGTGCTGACTGGATGAAGAAAAATGTTTGGCATAGCCTTTCACTGGTAACATATACTGACAGACATGAGTGTGTGTCAGTCAAACTGTTCAACATTTAAATGCATAATTACATACAATCACTATCCACAATAGAGCTGACAATCAGTGTTCTTTCTATAGAAAGTATTTAGTAACTTTTTTACTTTTCCGCATCATCACTTTTTGTCTTTCTAGTAATTTATATTGCAGTGTATGGGACAGGCCAGTTGGCTCAAAAAATCCTTGGTTCTTCAAATCTAAAATACAGTATTCTCATCAGCACATGAAAGGAACCTTTCATATTCTGGGTTTTCCCTACTCATACCTGATAATATGAGAGCTCAAATCCAGGACAGGGTCACTGCTGGAGTGACGGGGGACTGTCAGTGGGAAAATGAATGCTCATTAGATCCATATTGAATGTATTTGGTTGGGTTTGTGTTTGGAATATGCATACTTGATTTGATCCTTTTTTTTTTTTCTGTTGTGGATACTGTGCAGTTATTTTTGCTTTTTTCTCTTTGAAGAACAAAAAAACACATAACAGAATAGGAAAGGAGAAAATTCAAATGCAGAGAAGGCTGCACTTTCAATGCTCTCTTATTAAACAGAATAGGTATTTCACCTTAAGTTTCAAATTATGAGATTTATCCATGAGAAAAGAAAGATTCTGTCAATTAGATGTTTTCATAATGTTCCATTTAATCATATTTCTGCAAAAAACATTGATGAAAAAATAAGTAGGAAACCCCATCCTGGATCAGAGCAGATAAAGATGGATGGCTTATCCACGAGATTGACTGAATTTGGCTCCTATGTGTATCAGATAAGGTATTAAAAACTTAAATCTGAATGCAAGTTGATGCCACTCAGAGGAATAAGATGCGAGGGAACAGGAACTAATGATTTCTGCTGTCCAGTATAAAGTGGACTCATTATGTCCTCTAACCCCACCCCTGGCTATAGTAATCACTGAAACTTCAGTTACCCCCTTACTGATTAAGGAGGTAATGAGTAAGGCTAGAATAGGGGGTGGATATGTCCCTCCAGCATTTTCCTCAGCTGGACCTATAAGCTGCTTTTTTAGACCCTTTGCACAATACCTGTAACTGAATCAGGACAAAGATTATCCAACAAACAGCACAACCGGGTACAGCTCCTGCACAGAGGAAGTTAGTGCTAATAGTAAACCGAAAACAAAAAAGCTAAAATGGAATTACCGGTTAGAGTCACAGAGTATACTGGTAAAAGAGATGGCAATAGGATCTGGACTTCATACTCTCCACTAACCCACTGTCTGTTCGACTGAGCTGCAGCAGCAGTATTGGATGAACTTACAGACTATGTTTCTTTTCAAATTTGTGAATCGGAGCTAACATCAGCCCCAAATAGGGCTCTTACCTAAGAATTACCATTTTAAAACCATACAAACACACTGGCACCAAAAAGAAATTATACTACATAGCTTTTGATTGGATTGCAAAGCAATAGAGGTGGCAAAAGATAACCTAAGACTTCATCTAAGTGTGGTGGTGATGGAACCAGCCGTACTTGTAAATCATGCTCGGGAAAGTCAGCTTGTTGCTGATGGATTTTCTGCGGAAGCATGGTGACATCTAGCGGTATTAGTCTTGGCACAGCCTTCCTCACGCATCAAAGCATGTTGTAGGTAGTACAGAGACACATTATATTACATACTTAATTCGTTCACTTTTTTTAGGCTTTAACTTTATACAGTTTCAACTTTTCACAAAATATCGTGGCCCCTGAATTTTTCAAACAAAATTGCCCCATTTGTTGCTATACTGAAGGAAAAAAAAAAAAAAAAAGGTTGCCATAAAGGAGTGATTCTTCCCCTTTGCACTTGTTGAGACAGAACCTGGATAACTATGTTCAGTTTTGCACTCCCTAGTAAAAGAAGAACATTGACAAACTGACATGAATTTGGTGGAGGGCCACTGTGGAGGAATGTTCAGTGGCTGACGCACTTTCCCTGTGAGGAAAGGCTCAGGGATGAGGACTTCTTCAGCTTGTAGACAGGAAAGCTCTGGTAACATCTGATTGCTGTCTCCAGGTACCTAATGGGGACAGCATAGCGAAGACAGGCTTTTTTAGGAGGAACACAGTAAAAGACTCAGTAGTAACTGGCACAAGATGGAACTTGGGAAATTTTGACTTGATATATGAAAAAAAAAATGTTTTAACCATAAGGATAGTCAAGTACTGGACAGAGACCCACAGGAACACTGGAATCTACATCCCAGGAGGTATTTAAACCTCAGCTGGACACAATATTGGGCAATCTCATTTAACTGGTCCTGCTTTGAGTAGGAGGTTGGACTGGCAGCCTCTGGAAGTCCCCTCCAGTCTGCATGCTTCTATGATGCTAAAAGGAAGCAATTCCAGAAGTCAGTAAATCAGCACTTTAAGGATCTATACAAAGAAAAAAAAAAATCTGCAACTGTATGTACTTATTTTTCTTTTTAGTAATACATTCTTAGCAATCATTTCACTGTGAGTCAGCTCTGAGTCATTTGTCAGGTCATATATTTATCTTGCAGTCATCCTCTAGACTTAATCACCACAGATAAACATCAGCTGACCTTTGTATGTACCAAAAATTTCATGCAGTTAGGGAAGACAGTCAAGCACTTTTTGTGGTTTGCACTTGAGAATCTAAGCAGTTAAGGTTCCTCTACTGTTTAAAAGAAGATGTAGTTTTCTAATTACCAAATACACTGCTCTCAAGCCTGTAGCTAAATTAATGATGCCTCAAGCATGGAACATTTTCATAGAATCATAGAATGGTTAGGGTTGGAAAGGACCTTAAGATCACCTGGTCCCAACCCCCCCTGGCATGGGCAGGGACACCTCACACTAGATCATGGCACACCATCCATTTTGATCGGGAAAGGTGCACAATTGTGCATTTTTCCATCATGGAAAAATCAAAATATATCAGACTGTGATGAAATGGAATCTGGTGCTGGATTTAGAAATCAAAAGGCATCAGGACTTCCTTCTATGATCCTTTGGCCCTTTTTGTGTGTTTTGTATTGGTAAGTGTTCCGATTGACTTTCAGGTGCTGGGTTTATTACAACTTTGAATATTACAGACACACATACAATGACAGGTTCACTGAATGGCTCAGTTTCCAAGCTAGACACACATCATACCCAGTCCAGAAAATGCCTCTCTGCATAGTCTTGCTTCTGATTACAAAGTCCAGTGTATGGATATGTTGCAAGGCCTACGGTTTTACCAGCTTGTGATAAGCAGCTCACTTGGGAAGCTGAAGAAATATAGTGGACATACTAGAGATAAGTTTGTAGAGGCAGTCTTCTTTGGGTTTTGATGGCTATTGGAAAGTCTGCATTTTTGCTACCTGCACTTTTCACTTTTTGAGTTAGAATTCTTTTTTGGCTGTCTAAAATAAGCGTCTAAGATGGGAAACACAGCTCACCCAATGCAGATTTAGTGAGTGGTTTGTTGTTTTGGGGGGTTTTTTTAAGTATCAGAGAAATACTTGATCATAAGCCCTCATTTGCCAAAAGAATGGGTTAGTTATAGAACTTGGAAATTAGGTTTCAAATTTCTTATTTAAGCTGAATGAAAAAGTTTGGTGTCCTCAATATCAGAAGAAATGAGAAAGTAAGTGGAATGACTGCTGATCTTCAAATTTCACTTTCACAACATAAACATAAGTATGTTTATGTTTAAGGAAAAACATAAACACTTGCCACCTCAGTAACTCCATATTATAATATATGCATTTCCTTTATTCTGTAACACCTGTGTTCATCCAGTCCTCCATCTTCATACTGAGCCCAGTCTACTCATCAGTTCATCCTTTGTGTGATCTGTGCAACATTATAGCTGACTCCACAAATCTTCTCACAAAAGTGTACCTCTTCCACCAGCTGAATGTTGCAATTGTGCGAACGATGAAGTGTTTTACCACGAATGTTTGAATTGTCATGTAGCTATCAAATCATTATCCAAATACCTCTATCTGCCTTTCAAAATGGTAGTATATTATTTCTGTCAGTCAATCAACTTCTGTTCCTTTCAGTTTATTCATTTCGCAATAAAGATTTTTCATTTAGCACTCAATTATCTCAAAGTGTAGGGGGTAAAATTATCTGGATTTTCTCCACATACAAAACAGACCTTGGGAAAATAACATGCAAGGACCTGAAACAGCATATATGGGATGTCCACTAGTTAGATGTTCCTGAAAATGCATGGGAATATGTGAGATACTCTTTTGTAATTGCTACAATAGCACTGAAATACTACATAAAACTAAGAAATCTACTTTTCCCAAAGGATTTTTTTTATTTTTTTTTTTTTTAATCTAATGGGTATTCATGCAGTGAGACTAAGCTTTGTCCAAGCATGTCTTTGAGATAAGCTTTTATCTTTACAGCACCATATAGCCAGAGTGGTCTTAAATGTCATCACCATTCTCAACTGCCCTGCTGTAATGGCATCTAAATCCACAGAAGATAGAATGTGCCTGTGCATCTTTTGAATTCCCAGCTGGAAGACTCCTTACTTTGAAACGATGTGAGGGGGTTTCATTAAATTCATCTGGACTCTCGCCTCTCACAGGGGAACTAGAAAGTGGTCCAACTTTGAAGTTAATTCTTTTAACATTTTTTCCTAATTAAAGGAAATCTTTGGTCAGAAACATATCTTTTTCCTCCCATTTCCATAGCCCTGTAACAAAGGTGCTTTGATCTTGCTTTAAATGGGTGGGTGAGGGGGTGTGATCTTTGATCTATAGATGAACATATGCAGTTTTAGTCCAAAAGAAATTTGTCTGAGAAACAGCAGTTGAAACATAACGCAAACTTGATTCTAATTGGTGCTGTTTGGAGCGTTACGTAGTCCTAGAAGTTTTGAAGGATGCATTTGTATAAACACATGACATTCCTAAATCCATTTGACAGGCTGAAGTCATACGCACTTTATATTCCTATCAAGATATTTGGATATCATGTAAGAAGCATGTGTTTGTCCGCAGATTTCAATTAGTGAAGATGATAATGGCTTTTCCCTATCTATGCTATGAGTCGCTTTAAATAATCACCTGACAACAGCTGTAAAGTCATAAGTCATAAAATAATGAGTATCTTTTCAACAGTTAAAATTGTATCTATTGCAGTATGTGGAATTTTACATAGAGCATACAGTCCCACTGGTGGTACCTAAGCTGAAGGTAGACTGTATAAAAACCAAAAAATCTATAAACAGAAATCTCATCTAAGTAGGCAGGCAGAAGATGACACCCCTCTTTAGTCAGTCAGAAAGTGACACTGTAAGTGTGAATTTGACACTTGTTCTTTAATGAATATTCAATATCACACTTGCTTTGAAAAATAATGAACTTTTCAACTTTTAAAATGTCTTCTAAAGAGAGCTGGGCCAGTAAGAGTGTGAAAAGATCTTCTGGAGAGATTTATTCCAGCTTTGCAATACCCCATACATTTTGGATTAGTCTATTAACTTTGGCAATAGAAAGGTGGCGTCCACTACTTGTCAGACCTTTAGATAGGCGTGAGAGGGCAAGGCAGAGTTCTCACTAAATTTCTTTTATGGACATAGCCCTGAGTCACAAACAAAGAATTTGGCTAGGCAAGGAATTCAATCTTAACTGGTTAAACCTAGATATATTCCTTTTTTGTTGAAATCTGGTTGCCAAGATGAGCACCAAGTAGAAAGGATATGCCTTGTCCAAAATCTGTCCCCATGTTGAAAGAGACACTGGCTGACTCTGCACCTCCTGCTGAAATTTTAAAATAAAACTGAATTGGTTAGAAGATAATATAAAAACCACATTGCCTGTTTCATACCGTTAACCTAAAAGTAGACTGTTGGTCCTCTCTACAACTTAACAAAATGAGAAGTACATTACAAAATGAAGAACCACTTTACTTATTATGCAGGTATAGGGTATGATGCTTAGTTCAGTGGACCTTCAGACTTTTTTAAAGGTCTTGGGATACTATTACAAGAGGAATACCTGGTATTGAATAATAGCTTTGTTTTTCACAGCTCTAGAGGCTCTTTTTACTATGAACTTTCCAGAACTAACTCCTAATCTGATTTTCCATGTACCTCTGGACTAACATCCTAAGTCAGCTACAATGGGACATCATCAATCCACAGCACATCAAGTGTGCTGACAGCCTGCCGTCACTGCTCTGGAATTAAACTACAGTATCTTTTGTTTCCCAGTGTACAACAAAACCCATATCTACCTTGTGGCTTCCTTTTGAGGGTTTGTTGTTTGGGTTTTTTTGAGGTCTGAAGGGCTTCAATACTACTGTTATTCTGCCCCCTCCCTTCTAAACTAAGATGCAGGTCTTTGAGAAGATGCATGGTGCCAGGACCACAGGACAGGTATGGAATAAATGGCTAAGCAGGTGCGAGGGCTGAACCCTTTCTCAGTGATCTGGCAATGATCCTGAGAGGACACAGAGCAACCCCACCATGGCCAGGTGAAGCAGACTCAGACATCACACATCCTGCTGATGTAGAATAAGACCTGCCTCCATTTTGTAATCCCTGTGATCCCATCTGGGCAGTGCCTGCACTTGTGAAGATTATTGAAGATGTATGTGCACTTAAGCAGCTTCTACATTTGTATATAGGAGAAAACATGCCTGCCCAGTAATTAATGTATATGCAGTCTCATCTTCGCATGAGTACATTTAGTGCACTTGTTTCTGATTTTTGGGAGCAGCATTTCTGCGCAATCCTTCCTTATACAATAGGTTCAATAAGGTGGATTTCACTAGTTTCTGCATTACTTCTGAGCTTCAAACCAATCTTCTCCAGTGATATCCACAATGGAACTAAGATACAGGGTTTTCCTCTAGTTTCAATTTTAGAGTTTATTCTGCAGCTATGGCATTCATTTTAGCATTTGTACTTAACATTTTAGGCAGGGAATGAGTCTCCCTATCCAGGCTCTTTTTAAGCATTACTTTAACAACACAAAGATGCTCTTAGTTTATAGATTCAGAATAATTTGGACGTTGTGGATTATCTCAGTAAAGAAGTAAAATAGATCCTTTTTGAACTGTTGCTTTACTTTTTCGAGCTGAGAGATCTATAGCTGGGTAACAGATTTTTATCAAAAGCTTATGACAGAGCTATCAGCAAAACATGTTGGTGTGTTCAACTCCACAGTCCTTTTTATCCAAACCCTATCACTTCCTGCATCAAGATGAATGATACTACAATGTCCACCAAGCAAAAAAAAAAAAATTGACCAGTGACCAGAACATTAGTAAATAGTTTTGGAATGCAGCTAAGTTAAGGCATAGCATTGGTTCCTGACACCTTTCTTCTAATGTCAGAGTTAGTATCAGGGTGCAGGAAACATTTAAAGCCTTTGAATAAAACTGAGAAAATAAAACTGGTCCTTTAAACATTCACTTACTTCATCATTTATTTCAGTTTCTGTATTGAACTTCTTGAGGGTTTAGAATATCCTATGCAAATGCTGTTTATGGTGTTGTACAGCTGCAAGGCAGGCAATTCTGATTTGACAACATGATGAAAAAGGTTTTTAACAGTGGTAAAATGTCAGTAATCCTGGTGTAGGTAATACAGTCCTTTGTATGAAATAATGAGTACTGTCTGGTGACATATGCCTGAGACAAATGCAAAACCGGAGGAAATGAAGAAAGGGCTGTTAAGATGATCAGGGAAATGGAGACCAGTCTGTGTGAGAAGAGTTTGTTTAGTCTCTGTCAATGAAGACTGAGAAGTGATACGACTGGTCTCCATCAATGTTTCAGAAGGCAAACACTAGAGGGAAAAATGAGCTAATTAAACTAAAGGACAATGTTGACACAGTGACAAGCAGGTATAAATTGACCACAAATACATTTAAGCATGAAATGAGAAGAGTATTTCTAACCACCAAAGGAAGTAAGTTTTGAAACATGAGATGCAGCAGCAAAATGCATAACGGCAACGGTGATTTTCTGTATCGGTTTGTGTAGGTTTTTAATATGGCTGGCTGTGATCACAAGGGAACTGAATTAGAGAGCTTAAATAAAGAGATAAAATACAGCTTTACTTTGGCCACATTTGACCAGTGTACTTTAGCAATCAAGGGGAAAACAGGCTTCCAGATGCTCCTGGAGACTGCAGCATGTGGGATGAGGAAAAGAATGGAGGTTGCTCCCCTAAATGGCCAGTTAACATACGTAAGGCCTTGATCCTTCACCCTTCTGGTGAACAGTGGCTGGATTCAAAATTAAACATCGAAAGTTTAAATACTTGATTCTTAACTGAGTTACAACTTAACATTTAAATCTGTCTTTCATAAAATACCTTGTGAATCTTAACTAAAGGACAGCTTTTGCTTATCTATGCCTTAACAAGATTTCTCTTTTACTTCCACTTAGAGACAACAGTTTAATATTCTATATTCTTAGGAAATCTCAACACAAACACTGGGTTTCAATCTTTGTCATGTATTCATTGCAGCTCTGACCATCAATTCAGCAGAAAGTCAAACTGAAGTAAATGAAAAGTAGATCTCTGAGAGTATATAACGCATCTCCTGCCCAAATCCCACTGCTAAGTTCCTCTCCCACCCCTGGTCAGTCTGAATGTTTCAGGCAGTTCAGACAATACAGAAATGTCATGTAAATACAGGGGAAAAAAAAAAACCAACCAAGAATACTGTGACCAAGTTAAAAACAGAACAGAACAAAACCAAGCCACTTTCAATAGTCACTTCTCTACCAGTGGAATACCCTCAACTTCTCCAAGTATCTCAAAGATAAAAATGCAGTAACTGTAGCACTTCCTGCAGCGTCAGTATGTCATTTTAGCTTATTTTCCATTTCTTACAAGTACCATAACAGATCATATTTCAATTTAGTTTATTAAAGCCAGCTTCACAGATGTGCAGCTTCGGACAAGCAGCATCTGTCCACACTAACTGCAGTGTGCACCCACTACACTGCAAAAGCAAGTCTTTACACCACCAAAATAGAGGATTCAGCCCAGGATTTACACTGAGGGATGCTGAAGCAATTAGGAGGCCTTGTGCTCCTGTGCTGAGTCACACATGTTCAGTTTCCAGATTTTATCAATAAATTATCTCGTAGTCCTCATACGAGATAACACAGCCAAGCTCTAATACGAGCTCTCTCGTTCGCGTCCAGCAGCGCTCAATCACGCCCCTAACGACTAGACTTCCCGCGAGCACCTCCGCGCCGCCCGTACATCCGGGAGCGCGGCGGTGCCTCTTGGGAGCTGTAGTTCCCCTGCCACAGGAGCCATGAGGCGGCCTGGCGCATGCGCGGAGGCTACACACGTCGACGGAGACGCGACTCCCCAAAGGCTCCGCCCCTTTCTGTCCCGGCAGCGCTCTCTCTCTCGGAAAAGCGTGCCGATTGGAAGGTTGGCTCTTTCATGTGCTCTCCAGCAACCAATCAGATTTTCTGGCTGCCGAACGCTACTCTGCCGTTGTCTCTCGGCTCTGCGAAATGGCGGCCCCCGGGCGGCGGTGGTTGCTGTGGCACGGCCGGTGCTGGTTCTCGCAGGCAGGGTCCACTGCTCTCCCGCAGCCCTCCGACTCGCTCTACCCGCCCATAGTGGCTTCCGCCACGTCGAACAGCAAGGCGGCTAAGCGGCGGCGTTTGGAGCACTTCAAGCAGCGGGTGCACGCGGCGGCCTCGGTCGAGGAGAAGCTGCGGCTCTACGGGCTGCGGCAGCGGCCCAAGTACATGGTCTACCCGCAGACCTTCGCCCTCAACGCCGACCGCTGGTACCAGAGCTTCACCAAAACTGTCTTCGTGCCGGGGCTGCCTCCGAGAGCGCCGCCTGCAGCTGTGAAAGCCCCGTCAACGGTGGCACCGGAGGCCGCGAAAGCCCCTGAGGTCGCGGCGGGAGGGGCACCCGAGGCTGCCGGAGCCCCGGCGTCGGCAACGGAGGCCCCAGCGGCTGCGAAAACCCGAAAGCCTGCGGCGGGAGTGACGCCGAGCCTGGATGTTGGCGAGCTGCGCTCCCTCGCCTGCGACGCCCTCCTTCAGGAGAGCTTCTACCAAAACAAGAAGCGGCCGTTTCTGTACCGCGATCAGGATCATACGCCCGGCCCGTTTCTAACGCAGCTCGTGTCCACCTTCGCCGCCTTCCTGTCCTGCCGTAATCCGCTGCTGACTGCCTCCTCCCTCGGTGCGGAATGAGCGTGGGAGGGACAGAGGAGTGGGAGCCCTGGGGCGGTGAGGCTGGTCTGTGGACCGGGCAGGAGTGTTGCTGATGCAGTTGTTCAGACCACTGCTAATAATTTACCTCATCTCTGTTGCCCCACATGGTGCGAGTGGATTTTAATTTTTCTGTTTTGCTGCAGCTACAGATCAAGAATTGGGAGAGTACTAAATGCAAAGGGGCGATACCTGTTTCTGTCTATCCCTCTGTTCTGTTTCAGATTTACACCCTGAAGTTAACTATTACTGGCATCATGGTGAGGAAGTTGTTGATCGTGGACACCGAAAGGGTAGAGTTGATCCTGTGAGATTTCAGATAGATGATAACCCATATCTCCAGATACGCATACCAAAGCAACTTCCAGAGGTGCATATATTTTCAACAGCAATTTTATCCCATCCGTTTTCACTTGTGTTTCTGACAGCTGCCGAAACCATATAATAGGTGGTATGTGGACCTTGTTAATCAGGCATGTAGCACATTAATGCGTTTCTCAAGTCTTAATGGCCTTACTACCTTCTTGTAACTGCTTTGTAGATCCTGAGACAGTCTTCTGAACTTCAAGTAGGTCATATTTGTGCTTTAGTTGTTGCTGCACTTCATTAAATGGAGTTTTTAGTTTATGCTTGTAAGGCAAAAATAAGGAGGCAAAAATAAGAAATGGGTGGAATGTTCTTAGTAGAGGATAATAAGATGATAGAAATGGAGGAGAAAAGAATGGTGTAAGAGCATGTACAGTCTGAATATGAGCTCTGTTACACTGTTACTGCTTAACACTTGTTTTCTTAAATGCTCAGTTTTATGAACGCTGATTAAATATTCCAGTCTTTTTTGGTATGTTTATATAGTGGTAATAGTATGGCCTGTGAGGGTCTCTTTTGTACAGTTGCCACCACAGACAGAAAGTGATGGCTTCATTTTCTGTAAATGCTGAGCTTTTTTTGCTAACTTAATTGTACAATTTTACTGAAGTTAGTTATTCAGGAGTTACAAACCTTGGCATTTTGGAAGAAGTGTCTAGGCAATTAAAAATGTTTCTTAGTGCAAAACACTGAGTAGGTGTAAACTCACACTGCTGGTTCAAGTTAGTTTATTGATACCTGCTAGAAATGTTTTTTGCTCATTTTCTATAGAAGTGGATTCTGGTTTTGGAGATGGTACCCATTGGCAGCTTTGTTAGCATAATTTCACACGATGTTTTTTGTGCATTGCAGAAAATTCAGACATCAATGTAAGATGCATGTACTAGCATGTATCACAAGACATGAAGTTCTGTTGCGAAAAATGAGCTTTGGTTAAAGTTATGTAAATGTATGTAAGCGAGACTCGCATGTTCTGCTGTCTGACCAGAAAGTGACATGTGTAGACTGGTGTCAGAAACATGATTTAGCTCATGATTTTTCTTTCTTCTATTTCCTACAAGGTTGTACCGCTAGAGGCAAATCTTGGAAATGTTCCTGTTATTGATCACAAGCCATCCAAACTGCCATTGTTCAAAAGGCAGTATGAAAACAAGGTGTTCATAGGTAAGAGTTTCTAGTCATGAAACGTTAACTAGTTTTTCTTTGTGTACAAAACTGATAAAAAAAAAACCTTGAACTCCAAACACCCCCCTGACCTTTCTCCTCCCATCAACAGAAAATAGTAGTATATTATTTATATACTGTATAAATATGTATAGGATATAAATCTCTATTGAGATTCTGTGTCGTTAGGCAGTGGGGAGTAGCATCCTCCTGTGTGTATGGTACTGTGTGACCAGATTTGCTTGAAGGAATGGGTTGAATAGAAAATTGGCAGAAAACTGGCTTTGAATGTTGATTCATATTCTCAGAGTCATTTTAGTATGTGAACTCCTGCCTTTTAGAGTGGAACAAGCCCTCCAGGCTCACCCAGAAATGCAGGAATCTCAACATTTATTCAGGTCGATAGTAGAGGTTCTAACATTCTGTTGTTTGGAGTCTGATAGTGAAGATGTGCTCATATGCATAATGAAGATTGTTACTGACTTGCAGTTTTTTCATTTTGGGGAACACAGGATCAAAGGTAGCAGATCCGTGCTGTTATGGACATACCCAGTTTCATCTTATTCCTGATAAACTAAAGCGGGAGAGGTTTGTAAAAGCACGTCTTGAGGATCAGATTGAAGTTGTTTATCGAGCTAATGGTATTGCAAGTCTCTTTGCCTGGACAGCAGCACAGGCAATGTATCAAGGTGAGACAACAAACTTAGTTGGTAATGAATGCCTGCTCTAAAGTTCTCTAACCTTTTCTCCTCATCGCCTTTTCCTCGTGCCTTTTCTTCTGAAGACCATCCTTGGAAGTGGCTATTTTAAATTTCATTGAACCAGTGAATGAAGCAGAGCTTATACAGGGCAGTTAGCTAAGATTTTGTCTTTGAGTACTTTGGCTCAGGGGTAATTACTTCTGAAAAAAAAATATTTTTTATATATAACACTGAGCCTGTGCAAAAATCTCAGTTGTGCATTAACTTAACTGACATTTGTTCTGGGGAAGGGTGGCAGATCTCAAGCAGTTTCTTTGTTCTGTAACAGTTTCTAGCAATATTCACTGCATATGGTACCAAATACTTTTGAAGAATATTTCTGCATGTGCTAGCACATATGCATAAATAAGTAATGAAAATATTTTTAAAAGACTACTAATGCTTAGTGGGAGCTATTTGAAGTATTAATACTTACTGACATAGTGTTCATAGTATTGACTGGCTGATCACTGTAGCCAGTTATGCTCAAACATACATATGTATGCTTCTATTGTGAAATGGGTGTCTTTCAGCTGCTCCACACTTCTCAACAGGGCAGTGTCATTCCCCGTTTGGTCACTTGAAGGGCTTGAAGAATGTATTAGTAACTTCTGTAATTTCTAAAAACTTGGCTGCTCAGTGTGGGGTTTTTATCAGTCACTGGTAGGGAATTGTGTACCAAATGCAAATACGATGCTGTGTCCCTGATCTTGGAAATATCCTTGGTTGGTATTTGCATTTTATTCAGTCTGTATGAAGAATCCTTGTATTGCTAAAGCAGACAGGACATCTTGCCTTGCTAAGTTGCCTTTGCAGTTACCAAGTATTTTTCTGTATTTCAGGATTCGGATTTAGTTGTGTCCCCTGATGCAAGTTTCCTGTATAACTAGTGTTGTTTGTTTATTTTGTAGGATTCTGGAGTGAAGCAGATGTGACCCGTCCTTTTGTATCTCAGGCTGTAGTGACTGATGGAAAATACTTTGCTTTCTTTTGTTACCAGCTAAATACTTTAGCACTAACTGTAGAAACTATTGAAAATAACCCTCGGAAGAATATCTGTTGGGGTACAGACAGTAAGCCATTGTATGATGTTGTGGAAGATGGGAGTGTGAAAGGCTTTAATGATGAAGTTCTGCTTCATTTGGTCCGCTTTCTGTTGAACAGACCAAAAGAGTTGTAAGTCATTAAACAATACAGTATTCCTGTTTGTGTGCCTGAACTTCAGTGTAACTCCATGAATTATGGGCTAGGATACGCTTTAGTTTTCGTTTAAGCAAACACTATACATATGAGCTTTATTTTTAATGTGTAATACTGTACAGTGAAAAATAAATGTCTAGAATACCTCAATGTGTCTTGTATATTTGCTGTTAGAATTGTACTAATTCTAAGTCATGTGAATACTTTCTTCTAGCAGATCCATAGTTCTGCTGTAGAACTATCACAGTAAAGTATGAATTCGCATGACCATCTGGTTGTTGCTGGGTAACTGGTGTCTGGATAATCGCACCAGTGAAAAATTTCTGATTTTATGTCTGCAAAGAAATTAGTTGTTTTAAATGCTTACTTACTTTAAAGAGAAAGTGAGATCAGAATAACAACTGTTCCTTAAAAGTGAATATTTGGCAATTTAGCTACATAAAGTGAATAAAAGTTTTTAAAACTGAATAATTGGCAATTTAGTTACATAGCACGGGAAATTTTTAGGCATTTTTCAAGCTGCAGTGTAAACATGATGAGACTTGGTTCCGAAGTTTCTACTATGAACATGCATACGCATTTTTTAACTGTCACCTCAGGAACCAGAGAGAGAACTCTCAAATGTATTTGGAGTCTACAGTTTTCCTGCTGACCTGGGACCTTGATACAGTTCCATACACTGTGACTGACTTTTTTGGAATTTTCCTGGGTTCTTGTTAAAAGTGAAGTTGTTTCTTAAAGACAGAATTCTGAGTCATGCTGGACTCTTGTTGAAAATACTTGCCTTCACATTCTTCAGCCTAAGTCATTTGGGATTCTGCTTCCTGTTGTAAACTGGCTCAGAGTATTTTGTGAATGAAGAATGAAGTAGTTGTGCAGTCTTTTTTCACTGCTACTTTGTTATGTTGGAATGAACTATAGTTGCCACTTTCTCCATCAGTGGAAGGTAAACTAGATAAGCAAGGTATGCATGAGTACTGGTTTCTTTTTAACAGAAGTAAGTCCTTAAGCAGTCTCTTTGTCGTGACAAAGCTGGAGTATTACTAGTTCTGATAGCTGCTGATCCTTGTATTAAGTGAATGTTCCATGTAGGAACAGAAGATAAACTGCTGGGTTGGCATGTTGATTATAAAGAATGATCTGTGATTACAAAGAATGACCTTTGCCAAGGAAAGGTTGGACCAGATGATCTTTGATGCCCCTTCCAGCATGGAATTCTATGATTCTGTGACCTGGTGTGATAAAGGGGTGATGCAAAATGAAAACAGTTGGAAACAATAGTTGGGTCTTCTGACCCTGCAGACAATCTTCACAGCAGGTGCAATATGGTACTGCTTTCTTCTTAAAACTCAAGTTGCATATGAGTAGTGGCTGTGAGAGGCTGACACGTAAAGTCAAAGAGTCTCCTGTTCCCAGGATTAAAAAACAGTAATTTTTCTGTGATTCAGCTTTTTGTCTACCTGGAGGGATTAGATGTACTGAAGCAAGTTCAAAGAAGAACTTTTTTTCTTTGTGCAGCTTTATTAGTGACTGAAATATTGCTGTAGATGTGTAACCTGGTAGAAGTATCCGGTGTTTGAGGGAGGAAGGCTTTGTGTGAGTTGGCTCAGTTGCATAGTATTAAATCCAGCCTTTCACAGCTGTCTCAAAAAGCAAGGGCATACCCTGGAAAAGCACTTGGTGGCACTGTTTTACCTTCTATTGAGGAAAAAGTATAGTGGGTATTGTTCTGCTGGTTTGTCACTGACTGGCAAAGGTGAGATACCATAATGTATGCAGTTTACTAACAGCAATCTTTCATCTTGTACTCATCCATTCAGGGTGTTTAATGCTGCCATACAACAATAGTCAGAAGAAATTTATTTTTTTTTCCCCCCAGATTGTATAGCCACTAAATGTTTAAAAGTAGAAATCTTAGAAGCTGCAGCGTTCCTCTTCTTGAGCTTTGCTCAGCAGAAACGTCCCAAGATTCTACTCCAAGTCTCGTGGGAGCATTATTCTTTAGCATTCTATTTTGTTGAGTTTGCTGTTTATAAGAAACAAAAGCAATTCAAAGAACACAGGGTGGAAATCTTCAAATTCGGATCTTTTTTTTTGTATTAATTTCTGTTTGGGCATATTGAAGCATATCAGAAGGGAACTTAAGGCCTAAAAATAAGATTTGATTTTACGTAACAAGTATTTTCTTTAGTACTGAACTATTTTGTGTAAAACTGGTATCGCCTTTAGATGGATGACTGTTCTATGACATTCTATCTGTACTGTCATTTCAGGTTATGAAACTGCAACTGGTAACTTTGAGTGGAACTGCCTAAGCAGCCTTTCCCAAAATTAAACCTGAAAAGAGGAGATGAGAAGACTCTGAAACTTTCTCCTTTCTATAAAGGATCATGTTGTACCAAATTAATGGGATAGATGGTTGTGTTTCCTTTCAGACAGGAGAAATAGCTTCAGCATTTACAGTGTCTGGTTGGTCATGCAGAAGTCTCCTGATCTCTCTTCTGTACTCAGGTTTGTCGTTAGAGAAGACGCTAGCTCCTTTATGTTAGAAACAGATGAAAGTGTCCTTGTTCTGGAGCAATATTGATTTTTTTTCCTGAGGCAAGAGTATGTCTTGGAGTCAGCTAGTTGTGAGTGTCTTTACTTACCTTGCAGGCTCTGTGGAGACCATACAAGCTAGCAGTGTATCTCTGATGGAAGCAATGAAAGTGGCTTTCCAGTTCATCCTGTGCTAAAATGAGCCATCCTCAGCCAGTAGTATAACCAAAGCGCATCAGAGTATGAGACCTGTGAAGTCTGCCCTAAGTTGGCACAGAGTCTGCTCAGGTATAGAATAATGTCCTGTGGATCAAAACTGAGTCTAATAAACATAGTGCCAAGCAAGTTTGCTGAAGAGATTGCACAAGAGCTACATTGTCATGGAGGAAGAAACTTACCAAGTAGGTAGAAATGTCAAAGCAAATGGAACATGAACAGGCTGACAATGAAGACCATGACATAAGTTAGCAGTGACAAAACCTGAGCTATTGGCAAAACCAGACTGACTGCTGAACAGCATGTGACTGTATACATCTTGTTCTAGTAGTTTGCCAGAACCCCACTGAGATAAGACCTTCAAGAAACACAAGTTAAGGACCCTAAAAAAACCATGATTGAGGGATGTACATGGCAGCTGATAGGAAGTCCCTAGTGTCTGGGACCAAGGAGCTGCAGATGCCCTATGAAGGGCATATTTACCTTTTTGAAAAAACCTTTGAAGAAGGAAAAGAGGTAGGAGGACGCTTGGCATGCTTTTTTATGTCTCTGCAGGACTAAGTGCTATCTAGCTTATGGCATTGGAAAGTTAAATAATTCTTCTAGACAGCACAGGCATCTTAATGGTGTCTGTTCAGCTGTACTGACCTGTAACTCTCTGCAATAAAACTAATATATCTTCTTTTTTTTTTTTTTCTCATTGTGCCTAGTTTATGCATGATTTGAGGCTTCTGTCTGTAGCGGAAATATTCTTTGAGTGAACATTCAGTATTTCTTCTACATCTTTTAATAACTGAAGTTCAATTTCTTTAACTACATCTCCTGCTACAGAATCTTCTGCGTTACCTTTCTTATTCCTTCCAAGTCATGCTTTATTTCATTTGTTTCTTTCAGTGTACAAAAGAGTTTATCTTAATGTGTATCCTGTAAAGGAAATATTCCTTTCATTTTTTTCCTCATTTTGCTTTCGATATTCCTTTAATGTATTGTCAATTCAGTACAATTTACCACTGATCTCAAGGGACATGATATAGGATTGTTTTCACTGTTGGAAGGTGTAGCTTCTAACACAAGACTGCCTGTACTGCAAGTGTGCATGTTTTTGTCAGTCAGATATTCCAGAGCAGGTTTGAATTTCAGCCTGTAAAGGCTTTTTTTTTTTTTGTTATTTTTTAAAAAAATGCTAGTTTCTGCAACAGCACATTTCTCTAGGTAATTGAAGATGATTGGGAGTTGGAATTTTAAAACTCAAATTCTGGGATTGTTTAGCCTGGACAAGAAAAAGCTCAGGAGGCATCTTATCATTGTGTATCAATACCTAAGGGGAAAGAATGAAAAATATTTGGCTAGGCTTATTTCAGTGGTATCCAGCTGTGATGATATGCTCCCCTCCCCAGCTCAACCTTTATTTCCTGTAACCCTGCTCAAGTGATTACCAGAAGTGATTGTAATGGCTGCAATGGAGACAAACAACAGCGTAAGATCCAAGGGTTAATTTGAGAAACTTGCCTACCTGTGCCCACCAGCCATAGTGCTGGTCGAGGTGTGACTCAAGCCAAGTTTGGAAAAAACTAGCATCTGTAGTTGCTTTGCAAATGAGTCAGTTGTCTTACTTCATATGTAGTGGACAGTCTCAAAGCCTCTTGAGCTGTCCTGTACACCAGTGGGACACAATCTCTTCTTTAGTAGGAGCGCCTTCCATGTTTACTTCGCTAGTTTGAGAGATTCCATTTTGCAAGACGTTGCAACTTACTTGTAAGTGATTAATAGCATGCTAAACTTCGAAATCTTAGCTAAGTGATAGAAGAGGGTTGATTGTGTATGTGCAATCCTTTAGGCACAAATTGTTGACCAAGTCTGAAACTGTCTGGATCTAGCCACACCTAAACTCCCCTCTGAGAAGGAGTTTGGAATGCAGTACCAGTGAAAGGGCAAAAGAAAACAGCCATAAACTGAAACCCAACAAATTCTACTTAAACGTTTTATTTTACTATAGTGGCAATTGATTGCTGGAACAGGTGACATCTTTCTCTGAGCAACATTTCAATCCTTGGAGATGCTCAAAACCAGACTGGTCAGCTCTGGCCAGCTCTGTAGGTAATTCTTCCTTGAGTAGAGTGGGTGGACTAGACAAGAGGTGCCTGCCAATCGTAACCACTCTACAATTCTGTGCGTATAAATTAGTGGTCAGTGTAGAGATGAGACACTGTAAATGTGCAGGAAGAAACTGCATGCAGAGATTTGGATCCAGAGTGTGCACTGTGCGTGTATTTTCTCGCTTTCGAGCTTATTGTGGTCATCTGTATTTGTGCATTAATTCAACATCAACAAATTTTACTTGATACACAGATGCAAATGACTTCAGCAGAAGAGAAGACCCTTACATTACGTCTTCCTTTCTTGACTGAGTACTGACGCTAATAACGTAGTTAAGGCTATACAATGATTTGTTGTATCTCCAAGAGATTTATCTCAAAGCATATTTGCCTCTGAGCTTCCTATCAATATAGTTATTCCTTACCTGTAACCTCTGACATGTTGAAGTGTCTCCTCCCTTCCAGAAAGCAGCAGCAGGCAGTAGTGACTCAGCCTGTGTTGTTCATATGTGAAGGTAGGTGTTTCATTCTGTATATAAGCATAGATACCAAATTCAAACATTTTCTGAGCCTACCGATAGCTGGTAGGTTAGGACACCGTTCTTTTTTGAAGTATATAGTGTTTAATCTGTGTGAATAATGCCCAGCTCTGATCCAATTAATGTTTAGAAGCTCATGTCAAATATTTTATTGTTGTTTTAATAGGGCAGATATGCCCACATGGACTCTTTGAGAAATCCTCTGAATACACAGACAGAACTTGCTATGAAAAGCTTCTCAAGTTGATAAGCAAAGTGAAGAAGAATGGGGAAACATTAGGGGAACAGTGATGCCTACTACTTAGAGAAATTATCCAGAAGCATAAAGGCAAAATTGAGGTGGAGCTGAGTCAGACTCGGCTAAAGTAATAACATTTAGGGTTGTAACTGTTACTAACATAAGGGATTTGCACTATTAGATGACTTTATTTTACAGTTTTGAAAGTTGTAAGCTGTAATTTGATGTTGTTTTTTAATAGAATGTTATTCTTGGTGAACATCATTTGGGACTGGATATTTAAAAAATACTTATATACTTAATGTTGCAATTAGGTAGGTTCACATTTGGATTTTTTGATTTTTATCTAAACAAGTTAGATTCCTAAATCCTAATAATTTGCATAGAATTTTAATTTATGTTTCTAAGGTACATAGATATTTCCATTATTTTTAAAATACATTTCTAAGGGCACTACCGTGCCCTTTGAAAACATTCAGCAAGATTTCATTACAATACAAATCTACTAAAAAAAGCATCCAGCTTTGCTCAGAATGGATAACTTCTAAAGCATGCTTCTTTTCAGTCTTGGAAGCACAGTATTATGCTGACCAGGAGCTGACTTAGCACATGGCCAGCCTGGCACTGGGGAGACACTAAATCAACATAATGACAGTGTGTTTGGACGTTTGCTGTCTCTGGAGACATGCCTACTGGGGTTTTCTGAAAATGTCATATGCACAAAGAATTATGGCTTAAATAAATCAACTATATTTTTGCTACAAGCCATTGGATTAGACTATGGCACTACTTTGAAATCTGTGGATAGCTGGTGGCAATTGCGACTGAAGTTTAAGCGTCAAGTGTGACATTGACACTTTACCTTCTGTGATAAAAGTTGTCTAGGAAATGGCAGGATGGACTGGAACACCTCACTGACTACTAGAGTCTCCATCCTTGACAGTGTTCAAGGCCAGGTTGGACAGGGCCTTGGGTGGCATGGTTTAGTGTGAGGTGTCCCTGCCCATGGCAGGGGCGTTGGAACTAGATGATCTTAAGGTCCTTTCCAACCCTAACTATTCTATGAAACAATTGGGAAGGCACAACTGAAGTCTCCTAAAAGCAAACTCTGAGATAAGTGATTTGAAACTGTGAACAGAAATGTTTTTATGGGAGAGGATAGTTTATTTATATGACCTAAAAATAATGACTTTGAAAAAATAGTAGCTAAAGAGATTAAAATAATGCAAACTGTGTGGCTCCATTGGTTAGGTATTAGTATACTTAACTGATATTGACAAAAAATAACCCAGACAAGGCACTTCTGAGATGAGCACGTCCTTACTAAGAGGCTTGTATCCAAACTCTTACTGGCATAATAGGGAGAAGATTGACTGAAAGAGGTCTGCTAGCGGGTGTGTATGCGTGTCAGAGGTAGAGGCAAGTGCCAGGGCATTTGGGTGCATGAGTAGAGGGAAGAGTAAGGGTGGTGGGGAGCCAGTAGTAATCAGGTGAAGGACTGTGAGAAAAAAAGAACCTCTCTGGCTCTCACCAATCTCCCCACTGAGATCACATTCCCTTCTTTTCCCAAAGTCCTTCTGGGCAAACCATTTCAGGTGGCTTTTGAATTGTGCATTCTGGTTTTCAGTTCAGGTATGATAAGCAGGGCAGCAGCTTCCTTTGTGAATCCCATCAGAAGCTGAGTCAATGCTGGACAGTTTAGCCTCACAAATTCTGCAGGGATTTTTTTGCTTCTCCCTCTTGTGCTTTTAAGGTACATCAAAATTTATGTGTCTACATATGGTTGCTAAAGGAAATTTAGGAAATATTTGATAGAGAATGGAGACTTACCTTGCCTGACTATGCTTTGACTGAAACATTGTTGTCAATGTATAGTTGTTTTACCTCTTTTGGAGTTGGTAGAGTGGGAGGACCCCTCTGAAGAATAATTCAGTCCTGTTGAGAACTAATTTATCAGCCTCTGCCAATGCTAGTTCAAAGGTATTTTCAGTTTCCCTCTTTCTTCCAGTGATTGTAGCTTTGATTTTTATTTTTTTATTATTTTTTTATTTTTTCCTATAGGTCTGAATCTGGTAGAAGTGTTCTGTGATACTTGAAATGCTTCCTATGAAGACATGTGAGAAAATGGTGTTTGTGCAGCCTGGGGAAGAGAAGGCTCTAGGGAGACCTTAGAACAGCTTCCAGTGCCTAAAGGGGCCTACAAGAAAGCTGGAGGGGTGATTTTTAGAAGGACATGTAGTAACAGGACAAGGGGAAATGGTTTTAAGCTGACAGAGGGTAGATTTAGCTATTAGGAAAAAGTTCTTCACTATGAGGGTAGTGAGGCAGGTTGTCCAGAGAAGCTGTGGCTGCCCAGTCCCTGGCAGTATTCAAAGCCAGGTTGGATGTGGCTTTGAGCACCCTGGCCTAGTGGGAGGTGTCCCTGACCTCGGCAGGAGGTTGGAACTGGATGATCTGGAAGGTCCCTTCCAACCCAAACCATTGTATGATTCCGTGAAATATGATAGCAAAGGGAATAGATACTTTATGGATCCTTCTGAGCTGGGTATCCCAGTACCTGCTGTTTGAAGGAAGACTGGATTGGTTAGTCAAGGTGACTTTTCCCAGGCATTTCTGCAGAAATCTGTATCCTTCAGAACATCAAGTATTGTTATAGGCAGAACACATAACAGTTTTAAAAAAGCAATATCTGACTGACTTGTCTGTCCGTCTTGGTCTCAGCCAGTGGGAGGAATAGGTGGATGGACTTCTAAGGTTTGTTGTTTGGTTTTGTTTTTTCTTGTTGTTGTTGTTGCCTGTGTTTCAGCTTTGTGTCTCTGACTGTGTTCTCTCTTTGACATTCCTTGTTTGTTTCTTTTTCTTGGCAGTCTTCAGGAATATTTGGAGGAGTAAGAATGAGGCACCATAACATACTGAAAGCTTTCTGTCATGTTTGTGAAGGAGGTTACTGAATTTCATTGGGGAAAGTCATGGGAATTTTGAACTACATTCAGTGCTTTAAAATTAATGTGCTTAGCTCCTGTCTGTAGAAATATGATACGTAATTTTGAACCGTTTTTGAGGTAACCAGTTTCGAAATCATTTAATGTTGCAGTTATAGTTTCCTGTGGAGGATAGAATAGTTGTTACAGTATATAATGTGGTTGGCAGAAGAGGAGGACTCTTCACGGGTGGAGAGAGTGAGTAAATGGAGTACAGTGCTGGAGTTAAGTCCAGGGCAATACAAGATTGAAATCAGTCATGGAAGATTTGAAACAGCCTGACAGTATTCTTATGGATCTTTACTGCTAAATTTAAATGATTTGCTACCACTTCATACTTACCTTTCCTGGCGTCGCTTAAAGTTGTCCTAACTCTCTGAAACCAGTTGGTTTCAGCTGGGATAGAGTTTATTTTCTTTCTAGTAGCTGGTGCAGTGCTGTGTTATGGCTTCAGTCTGAGAACAATGCTGATGACGCACCAATGTGTTCGTTGTTACTGAGCAGTAATTACCCTGATCGAGGACTTTCCAGTCTTATGCTGTGCCAGTGAGGAAGGGCACAAAAAGCTGGGAGGGAGCAGAGACAGGACACCTGACCCAAACTAGCCAAAGGGGTATTCCGTACCACAGCACATCATGCCCAGTATATGAGCTGAGGGGAGTAACCCAGAAGGGATTGATTGCTGCTTGGTTTGGGCTGGTTATTGGTCAGTGGGTGTTGAGCAGTTGCAGTGTGCATCACTGATATTGTTTTTTGGCTTGTTTGGTAGTGTTCTTTTTTTTTTAGTCTTTCTCTCTTTTTGTTTTTTTTTTTTTTTCCCTTTTCATTATTAGAATTTCCCTTTATCATTACTAGAAGTAGTATTATATTATATCTTATTTTAATTATTAAACTGTTTTTACCTCAACCGACAGGTTTTACTGGTTTTTTCTGATCTGCTCCCCATCCCACTGTGGTGGTAGGGAGGAATGAGTAAGTGGCTGCATGGTGCTGAGTTGCTGGCTGGGCAAAAACAACGACTAGAGTTAATTTCAAAGCTTACTTCCTGTTGTTTAAATCTGATGAAGGTTCCTCAGTTTGTGTTGTGTGGAGCAAATGTGAGGTGTTATAAATTCACATGCTGTCCTTTATACCATGTAAGGGTTAGAATGGAAGAAGTGTTTGTGGCATGACTTTCGGATGAGTACCTAACGGAAGCAAAGCCCTTCCCTGCGCAAGAAGTGTGATTTTTCCTTCAAATAAGCATCCACCCACTTCCCTGTCTTCTGAAGAAAAGAAAATCAAATGTAAAGTGGAATAGGAAAGTGCTTGAGTACAGTAACGAGAATCAAAGAGCTCCTTTGCAGATGGAGTTTAACCTTATGTTCCTTACTTCACTGTCACTCAGTTTTACTGGGAAGATGTTCTGAAAAGCTTCTACTGCAGTTAATAGAATGCAAATTGTAGCCTCAGTTACGCTGCTATAAATTTGGAGTAACTCAATTGAAGCTTTTGCTAGAGTAGCAATTGTAATACCTAGTCACTGTGTTACTACGTATGAGTGTATGAAGGCTAATAGTTACCAACTTCTGCTAAGTGAAAAAATTCAGGGAAGAAGGAAACACCCTTCCTTTTGGGTCCTGAAATGGCAATGAAGACAAGGGGATTTTTATACGTGCTGGAAGAGCAGGGGTGCATATTAAAGCTGGGGAAAAAAAAAAAAAAAAAGGACCAGAACAGAGAACCATTAAGCAAACTAGGAAGAAGTAGCAAAATAAACCTCATTTGATAAAATTTGGGGAAGAGTGCAGAACCACATAATTCTGTACTTAATCCTACTTTGAAATAGCAACTTGTATATCAATTCCTCCTCCCCTTTTTAAAAAAAAATTATCAAAGCTATATATGGAAAAATACTTGCTGAACAGTTCCTTATCAAATTTGTGAGCAGCAGCTCTATGGGAGTCTGTTTTCAAGCTTCATGCAGTTCACAGGTTTGTGTATTTCCAAATGTGATTGCTGTGGAGAGCTGACTAGATATGGCTGCTGGTTACCATGGTACAGGTAATAAAGTATTAATTTGATATTAATGTTATTTGTGTTTGTTTCTGGCTTCTGAAAAGCAGAGGACGTCAATGGTTTTTATTTACAAGAAAAAAAAAACCAAACTAATCTGAACCCCACAAAAACAAAAACCCATCCCAAGCACAGAAACCTGAGTAAAAGAATGATAAATTAGATGTAGTCAACATCGGGTTGAAATTTGCCAGTTTGCTTTTTACTGAACACTAACATGAGGTGTTTATAAGGAAAGGTTAAAGTGGAAATGGAATGGACTAAAGCTTTGAATTTAGCTCTGCTTGGAGTAGCAGATTGGACTAGATCACTTCCAGCAGTCTCTTTCAATCTTCCAGTCTTTTGTACTTCTAACAAAGGGAAGGAGAGGAAATGCGATGCTTTTAAAGGTTGTCCCAGATGATCCTTGAGGTCCTTTCCAACCTGGTAGTCTGTGGTTCTATGACTAATGCTAAATTACTGCAGTCATAAGTGCGACCTCACTTGTGTCACTTCTTGGAGAATGCAGTTTGAAAGAATGTCATTGTTTGAGATTTTTCACTTCTTAGTTTATGTTGTTAGCCTGCATTGTAGGTGTATTATGGTTTCCTAGAAGATTTATCTGAAGGCATTTCTGTGAAGTTATGTAAGTTATGTAGAGCTAGAAGGTGACAGCAATATTTTTACGGAAAATATGCTTTATTAGTAATTGGATCTGAATGTCAGATAGTTGCTAATTTACTCCCTTGTATTTTGAACATTTGTAACAAGACAACCTATTCAATATGTGCTTGGGCTTAGAAGTTGGTCCTCTTCAAAAAGAAGTTTTCGTCACCCCCCTCAGGAAGTACAAGTAATCTAGTCTGATTTAGACAGCCAGTCACGCAAGGGGCACACAGGACACAACACAGTCAAAAATGTACTTTCTGAAATGAGCCCCATGTACTGAGATCGCTTGGGATCAGCTTTCGGATGTTTCATAAGCAAAACCAAGGTTTAACTTCACCAAATAAATGTTTCACATTAGTGCAGCCAGCTGTAACTGTTAAATGTCATTTGCTGAACTGCCTGACTATTCATCCTTTTGACCAAGGTTTATAGTGGTATGAAATGAAGCTTAACTTTGCAAATATGGAACGTATAGTAAAATTATCCCATTTTGTGAAATTGGAAGGAATAAGCTTCTGATGGGTGTTTATGTACTGTGCTGGCAGATTATAAAAGATTAAAAGGAAATTTTAATGAAGTGAAAAGCAGTCCTTGCAGCTTCTAACCCTTGATTAGAGGAGCAGAAGCTAGGGGATTTAGGAGGGTTTAGCAAGATGAGGTTGATGCTGTAGGGAGATTATGACCTGCAACTGGAACCAGTTGCTTGTCTAACTCGTATTTCCTTAGGTCGCGCATTTAGGGCTCCAGTTCTTTTGAGAACAGTGAGGGTGAGATGGGCAAAAGAAAAGCAGTCTTGAACTAGTTCGAGACCTATTTTTATTTGTCAAATAATAAATCTCATCATTCAAACACAGAGTCAAATATAGTATCGAACAACAAAACAGAGACGAACACAGCATTTACATATATATGAGGAGGATGTTGGAAGTAATTTGCTAACAATTGTTTTCTATAATTGTAACAAAAAAACACAGAAGAGAGGCTTAACGCAGTGCTTGCAGTTATAAACTGAGCTCTGCATTGTGGTTTAGGTACATCATGATAGAAAAGAAACTTGGTCTGTAACAAGTGTAAGTTGTATAAATTACACAAAAGGAAAGAATTGGTTTAGACCACAAATTATACAGAGTATGTATTACAGAATACTGAATACATTTGAGGAATCCAAAAGGGTATTGATGAGCAGCATTCATAATTACTAATGAAGGAAAGTTAAAAAAGCTTTAAGTGTTACTGCCATGATGCAATTTTTACAAAACTGCTGAAGGACCACAAAGGATGAGTACTAAGCAGCTTTTGCGCCTCTTTGGTAAATGAATTATGCCATTTATCATCCATCTACAGTAAACTCAAGTTTTAGGCAAATGTCAGTTTTGCAGATGGCCATTGTTTTCTATCCTTGCAAAATGCCTGAGTCAGCAGTGCCCCTAAAATAACTGGACTTCCTCTGGCATCATTGGAGCTGGCCATTTTACTGCAGTCTTAAGTTGTCCTGGATGAGAGCTCTATGGAGAAGTTTTTACATGGTACTTTCTATTCTCTATTTTAAATCTCCATACTTTTCTGGGGACAGGATGGGTGAAATTATTTTTATAAAATCATGCACTCAATATCATACAAGTTCAGACCAGGTACTTGCACTTTCTTTTTTGAGTGACCTTGGATGCCATCCTCTGGACACACTAATAGTTTCATGTGCTTTTTATATTGATGCACCCTATACTTGAGGTGAGGGTCACACCAGTGCAGTGTAGACCAGGACAGTGACCTCCCTTGACCAGCCAGCTGTGCTGTGCTTGATGCACCCCCAGGGCACAGTTGACTTTTCTGGCTGCCAGGGCACATTGCTGACTCGTATTCAACTTGCCATCAACCCAGATCTCTTTCTGCAGGGATTCCAGCTCCCAGATTCTACAGCTACTCATCCCCCAGATTGTACATATACTCAGGATTACCCTGTCCCAGGTGTGGAATCTGACACTTGCTTTTGTTAAATTTTGTATGGTGGGTGACTTCCTAGCTCTCCAGTCTATTTGTGTCTCTCTGAAAGGCCTTTATGACCTCTAAGGACTTCACAGTTCCTCATAGTTTAGCATCATCGGCAAACTTACTAAATGTACATTTGATTCCTGTGTCCAGATCATTTATGAAAATGTTAAAGCCTAGTGGCCCTAAAATTGAGCCCTGAGAAAACCCAGACTTGCTACAGTCCAATAGGGGCATTACTCTAAGCAGATAGAAATTTTTTATGGTTTCTAATCTTATTTTTGGAAGTTGTCTGCCTAATTTCAGGATTTGAAGAGACAGATTAACCGCAAATGATATCTGTGTAACAGTGGGATCTCCTTGTGGCCACATCATATTTGTAAGTAGCAACATCCCACACCTTTCCTTGTTGTTTCACTCCTGGCTTGCTTAGGTGACTTAAGACATCTAGGGTCAGATTCCTGGTTTTGCTGACTTTAGGCAAAAGCTGTACATATGAACACGCTTTTTGAATTGGAAGCTTGGCAATCAGCTAGCGGAATCTCCATTGCTCCAACTTCTGCAAAAGCACTGAGAATCTTGTTTTTAGAACCTGAGACAACTATATTGTGTTTCCTGAGACCATCTGTACTGTAAATGTCAAACAATGAATACTAAACTACTTCTTATAATAGATCAGCAGACTGCTGAAAATACAGTTTTCAAATCTGCTTTTAAAAATCCCCTTTATGTGTGTTTTATTTAAGAAGATGTAAAGATATTACTGCAAATTAACTATGTAACAGCAATTTCTCATTTATAATCAGGAATGAGATTTTTTAATGGTAATGAGCACTTTGGACCTGATATTCCAAGTTCAGATGTGTATTAATACATTGGTGTAGCTAGACTCCATCAGACCACCATAGCTTAATATTACAGCTTGGGGGAACTTCAGCAGCACTTTAACTAAAGAAAAAAGGTTGCTTTTGAGGCTGGAGTGCTCAGCATCTAGGGGAATGTGTGAACTGTGGATTACAGGGACTCTGAGTCCCCAGATATTTAGGCTTTTCAAACACTTAGTCTGACTGGTGGTCTTGCCTTCAAGTGCAGCGGTGATTTTACTGTTTTTTCTGAGGAGGAGAAGGCATCTCTTTGGCCATGTGCTGTGTTCAGGAAATCTGTTGATGAAAGGGTACATTTATGCTTTTTTTTTTTTTTCTTCCCCTTAATAGGATGCTAATTTCAGCCTTTCTTATGAAATGCAGCTTCAAATTCAGAGAATCTCTCTTTTTACTCATAACTCATTTTTCTTGATATGTGGTTTTTGCTGTCTGGGAGAAGTGGATGTACTAAAGCTTCTTCTAAAGTGGCTAAAAATACCAGGATGCAATTTAACCTTTCATGATGTTCGTATTGTTTTTTTGGTTTTTTTTTTGTTGCTGTTACCATCCTTATTTAGGAAAGAAGCAAGAAGTAAAGCTGGGTAGACTGACAGCAAATTAATTCATAAAACAAAACCTCTTAGATGGAATTGGGTGATTGAGAGAGATTGTTTTACATATTGGAAAGCAGAGATTTATTATTAGTTAGCATATAGTGTGCAAAATGATCTATAGTGAGATTTTAAGCTCTGTAGAATGTCTTGGATCATTTTGAGTACTTGAACTAATACCAACAAAAGAAAAAGGAAATGAAAGTAAAATAAATGCCTCTTTTTTTTTTTTTCTTTTTTTTTCTCCTCTCTTTTTTTTTTTTCTTTCTTTTTTTAAGGAGAATTGGGAATATGTCCTAGGCATTCATCTTTTCCAGCCTTGACACTGTAGCTCACAAGGAAGAGAGGCAAAAGAAAGAAGCTGAAATAATGATTAATAATTTGAATAAACTTAATTTATTTTTTTTCTATCTAATATTATGTCTCCCTTAGTTGCAATTTATAGGTAACTCCATGCAGCATAAAAAGAAGCTAAAGTAATTATTTGCTCTCTAGTTACTTAGTTTTTTGTGATGCTGGGTATTATGAGAGTATATATTGACTCATATATAAGTGATATATTAATTCCACGAATTGTATCCTACAGCAGAACTACAGTCAGTCACTGTGCAAGCTGTTCAAAGGTGCGCAAGATCACCATTCAGAATCACTGCATGAACCCCTCCAGCTGGAATTTCATGTTTGTGTTCAAATTAGAGACGAAAGGTCAGTGCTTGGTCTTTGCCAGCAGAGGTCTTCAAAGAACATATTATAGATGTTATTCCCGAGACTGAAAATGAGAGATACCTCTTACAGTCACTGCTGACAGAAGTAGTTGGAAGCAATTTACTCAAGTGCTTCAAGTCGTTATTTGTCTGAGACATAGAATTTGTGTCTGACAAAATTGCTGCTGGAAAATAGGAACAGCTCTGCTTGCTTTGCATGTCTGTCTGGATGGGCTATTTTCTATTCCCCTGCCTGATGAGGTAGAGGTTTTGATAGTGATGAGTTAACAAGAGTTTCTCATTCTTTCTTGAACATATGTAGACAGAAGGAAGACTTCTGCAAGCAAAATTTTGTATTCACTCAGGGGCCAGCTGAGGGATGCTGTAGGCAGGAGCGAGGGAAGATGAAGGTGCTGAGGGGGACCTCTTCCTGCAGGCACCCTCCCTTGTGGAAAAGACTCTCCCAGGCTGAGCCCTCCTGCATAAACGACTGCTCACAGACCTCCCAGTGCAGAGGCTGGCAGGCCCTTTTCACCAGTAAACCTTTTCCTAAACTTGAGCTGGAGCCCTTTCCCTGGGTTAGGGTGCATAGGATACTAGTTTTGATTTGCCATCCTGAACACCGTAGGACAAACATGGTCTTCCTTTATACCTTTCTCCCATGTTTAAGAAAGGGGAAAGTTTCAAAAAAAATTTCAAAAACTGAAGTTTCCCCTTCTTATTAGCTTTATATTAGCATGTGGTGATCTTTTGCGGTATGATAATTAAAGGGAGAGACAGTCGTGTTTCTATTATGAAATAAATTCCCAATGAGATTCTAGTTCATCTGGGTCAATGCATCAATTGAAAGAGAGCATTAGAACATGTAAAGACTTACTGGTTATCGTTTACTCATAAAATATAAGTTATGTTTTCATAAATGGAGACTTCAATGGATTTATTTATATCGTATGTGGATTATTTTTTAATTGTTAATAAGAAAGCAACAGGGAAAGAACAAGGCAGTGGAATGTCTCTATTCCTGCTTACTGTCTTTGTAGCTGAAAAATGGTTACTTTGGCTATGAATATGGTAAGGCGTGGCTCAGAGGTCATTGAGAGTGAGAAGGGGAAAAAAAAGAACAGGGCCTAGATACTCCTGTGCTCAGTGATGTGGATATCCTGAAGAAGAGGAGGGTTGCATTCTGTGACAGATGAGAACAACTTTCTGTTTACCTGTCCCGCATCCCAACATCTGCTTGAGTCCTACTGAAGCAGAGAAATTTCACATGTGGCAGTGGGTCCACTACAAGGAGGAATTTTTCATGATGTGGAATTTAATAGAAAGAAATGCAAGATCCACAAAAACTTCCACTTTTATTCAAACTCCTGTTTGACTGGCTTCAGTCAGTGTTCACTTTGTCACCTGGGAACTGTTGAGCATGTTTGGGCGTAGGCCATGGCTGTCTCTATACTCATAAGCGCCTTCTGTTTCAATTTGGTTAGATAAACACTATTCTAAGCAAGCTTTTGCCAAATACATGTTGGCTTCATATGAGGCCTTGATGCCATCACAGGGTGACAATCTTACTGGCTCTTATTTGGAGTTTGGGAACTGTTATATTCCATTTACTTTGGTTGCTCCTAGTATAATGAAAGCCTTAGAGGAAGCATCAGGCTCTAGCTATAGAACTGGCACATTCTGGAGCTGGATGTAATCCCTGATAAAGAGAAAAGCTAAGCAAACTGTCATACTGTGGCTGAAATTTTTGGGAACAGTTTTCAATGCAAGTCTGGCGAGAGTTCCTCACAGACCAGGCAGTTAATGAAAATATTAAGTCAGCATATTTAATCTCATCCCTGATTGACTCCCTGCAGGGAGTAAAGCCTTAAAGAAACATTCCATTTAGTACATATTCTAATAGACTTGATAAATGTGGTATCAATGGATTTTTGTTGTTTAAAAAAAAAAATTAAAAAATGATGGCTTGTGTAGCAGGCAGCAATGAAACATGATCAGTTAATAAGCAGTTGATATATTTGCTATGCTCTGCTTTTATTTTAAGGAGGGAGTTTGATATTATTCAGAAACAAATCTGAAACTGCTGTATTGTTAAAATTTCACATTGCACTGGTGAAATTCTTTCTTCTTGTGGAACATACTTTGTGTTAGCTTGATAAGATCATTCCTTAGCTTGCTCTGCCAAGGAAAACACAGGTCTGTCTCTGATATGGTAAATAAAATCTCAGATCCACTGATGCCAGAGCCATATTGTGCAAATGTGTCTAATGAACAATTCTGCAGAGTCTGTCCATATAGGAATTATCAGTAGCAATCAAACACCAGTATTTTCCCCATGGCAGATATTTTCAGACAGCTGTGGCTGCTGACAGTTCTCTGAAAACCTCGAGATTTACAATAGCTTTTAATTGCATCTGACTGGCATGCTGTAAGAAAATATTAGTTCAACTTGCACTAAAACAGTCTGTGTCCCTATGCTATCTTTTGGTGATTTTTTATGTTATATGCATCAGTAGAACCAGTAAATAAATGACATGCTAAAATTGGGATCAGAAAATTGTAAAAAATACTTCTGTATAGAAAAAAATATATTAAAAGGAAAGGCTGCAGAATGTCAGAGTTTAGATGTATCTAACTTGATAGAAACTCTTAATAACAGCTTTGTAATCCTGTAGTTAAGGGTAAAACACACAAAACCAGTGGATATTTTAAAAATCTTAGATTGACGCAGATCCCATCTTCTTTTATTTGTGTTCTTGGCCCTAAAGCATTATCTGTATTTAATTAAGCATTGTTAGTTTAGATTATCAAGGAATCCTTCAGGTTTGTTTGAAAGATAATTTGTTTTCCTTTAAAGAAGAGATATAAATTCAAGGAACTACTATAGTCTCATATGATGTAAAGGTATGCAAATGCTGTACCATCTTTTGAACACCAGTGTGCAGCCATAGAAGTCCAATAAAGCTCATCCTGAATCTGGGGTCCTCTCTCTGAGGATTGATATGCAGTTTAAATGCTTATTCTCTAAGTGTAAGAGATGCTGAAAAGTGACTGAATATAGCTTCATATGTCCATTTGTTTAAGAACTGACATTTTTATTTTTAATAAGGAAGAACAGTCCAAATAGAAGCAAAGTATTGATAATGTATGTTTCTTCCATAGAGTGAAGAAATCTTATTCCTAAAACGAATTCAGGGGTTTTGACCTACTGTTGGCAAACAGTTATAGAACATATTTCTTAAATAGATCAAGAACCTTGTTTTCATTTTAAGACTTAATTTATGTACAGTTAGTTTATGCAAATTTATTCTCTTGCAGGATATGATCTTGAAAAAACTGAGCGCTGCTGTGAGAAGCCAGGCAGGTCCAACTTCCTTAACTGAATTAGGTCCAAAGAAGTACCAAATATAGAATGGAAAAAGAACCTTATTGATGAAGAAAGGTATATCTTGGAAGTCAGACAGGGTAGGAGTGAGACTTGTGAGAAGTCAAGCTAAATTTAGCCTTACAAAGGAAACTAAAGCAAATAGTAATTACCTTTTTTTCCTCATATGTACATGGAAAGTGAACAAGGAAAGAGCAAGTAGGAATATTGGGAAGTATGAATGGGCCAAGCCTAAAGACACTCTGGACAAGAAAAAGTACTTGAATGCCTTTCTTTGCAAAAAAGGAATCTGATCAAATATTAAGATATGTACTAGTAAAGGACATGGAGGAGGGCGTGAATTTTATCAGTGTGTCTGTGAAAGAATAGACCAACTATCTTAAGGAGAAGGAGGGAACCTGATTATCTCCCTCCCACAAAAGTGAGGAATATTGGATTGTTTCCAGCAGCATTATTGTGGTCTAGCACTGTGGAACTAAAATATTGAGTATCCAGATAAAATTGAAGGGTGAAGAAGTGGTTCAGGTGATTACAGACTTGTTATATTATTTCAATATTACTTTTTAAGAAAAATCTTAAAGGGGATACTGATTGAAGTCAAATGATGACAATTCACTCCCTTTTTTGTTTACCAAAAGGTAAGTCACATTGTACTAGCTTAGTGCTTTTCATGTTGAAATGATTCACTGAAATCAAGAAGCCTGCCTACATTTCACTGAAGTGTTTGATATAGTAGTAGCCATGATATTATTAATTAAACTACAGGAGAAGGAGGTTAGTGTAGGATTTGTAATACTTAGGTTAGAATTGGTAAAAATGAGCCTCAGCTGATAGGACCTCTGAATTTAGTATCTGGTCTGAAGGGCTTTCTCAAAGGTGAAGTTTATGGTGAGTGTCATTTAATGTTTTCATTAATGATTAGCATTGAAGGACAAAAGGATTCTAATTTTTTTTTGAGATGAAATAGGGAGAGGGAGAAATTATCAAAATAAGAACCAGTGCATGACACAAGAAGTACTTAATGTATTTGTGAACTGGAGTTCCAGAAATAAGTTCGATTAAAATGGTTGCACACGTAGGCGATGCCATGAACTGAGGAATCATTAACTACAGATTCAAATATAACCTGGTATATTAGTCAATCATACAATGACTGTAAGACAGCAGTTGGCTATTGCTTTTGGGGGGAGAAAATAAAATAAAAGTGCAACTGTGAGCCTATAATATGTATCTAAGTCTTTATATATACTTAAAGTGAATGCGAATGAGATTAGTAATAATGATGCCCAGGTCACTAATAGTGTTTTGGAAGACTTTGTCATTCAGCCCCTTGTGTTTGGAAAGCATGATCTCAACCTGGAGCAAGTGCAGAAATGTCTCCTAAAGTAATCGGGGGAACAGTGAAGAAACGGAAGGATTTTGTTTAAATTGTTGAAACAAAGGCAAAGAGTTACAACACATTGCAGAAATGACAGAAAGGATTAAAAGCTTTTCCACTTGTTAAAGTTTTCTGGACAGGAAATAATAATTACATGCTTGTCCTGAAGTAGACAAGAATTAAAAAAAAATTCCAAATTTCCTACAGATAATACTGTTGTTTTCCCTTTATTGCACTAGTCTTACTATTCTTACCAGTATAGTACTACTTCAAGTGATTTTCCAATAGAAGTAGTGAAAGCAAGAAACATAGATGGCTTCCAGCAGGACTTGAGAATTAGGTTATTACAGAATGCTGTTGCTTTTAGCTGTCTCTGTCAATTAAACACAAGAATTTAGGTGGCATATAAGCTGACTGGACATGATATTAAATGTACAAGTAAAAGATGTATCTTAAAACAGTCTGAATTTCAACACTTCTGCAATATTTTGTGATTTAGCTGGACTATAACATCTTCCTCCTCAATTTATTAGATGTTGATATAATTTACTTCTGTGCATTTCACCCAAAAATGCATCCATGTTATCAATCAGTGCATGTTTGTAATTTTCTAAGGTCAAAGTGTTGTGGTGTTTGATCTATAGGGCAGCAGAAGTGAATTTTCCCTGAGCCACATTCATTGTCCGGAAAGACAAAAGCCAGAAAATTGAATTAGCAGAATCATAAGTGAATGAGGGAAACAGCTGGATTTCTCAGTGACTAATAGTGCCATAACAGCTGCTAAATCTTTAAAGTTGTACCTGAAATTACCTTATTTATATGAGCATGGGTTTAGGAGAATTTGAAAGGCAAATCTGGAACTTAGAAATGTGTGATTAAATAATAGGTAAAATTCTGCATAGTCAGAATATTATTATTTTAGAAGTAATATGGTACGCTGCGTTCCTGTAATGAAACACCAAAGATGAGTATATACAGACACAGTTAAGCCATAGAGATTTCTGAAAGACATCAAAATAAATCCAAATAGTTCAGTAATCATTTCAACTGAAAGCACAAGTCAGCTCCTAGACTGGCTTTTCCAGGGCTTGCTATAATTATTATATTTATCTTTCTAATATTCCATTTCATTGCCATGGCCAAAATCCCCCTCAGAAATATATATGAAATTAAAATTAATTTTACCCTGATTAGTCAACCAGCTTCTTTTGAGACAGATAATCCTGTCATTTTCCTATATTCTTCTGCTTTTTAATTTTTGGTAAATCTGTATTCTCTTTGTTCTGTTGTTTTATTCCTCTGGCTGCTGCCTAAGAATCTCCTTTAACATCATCTCTTCAGTATTTGAACTCTTTCACGTGCACCCATGAGCCTTACTTACCCTCTCTTTTCCCTCCCTATTCTTAGTGTCTGAATGATGTGAAATATTGTGAGAGCTTTTGCTAACTTCTCTTTGCAGGCAACTCCCAAGCTTACCTCTTCACCCCATTCTGTCTCTCTCAATTTAATTTCACATTTCAACCTGTCTTTCTGGATGTCCTGTTCTCAGTTCAAACCCAGTATGCTGAAAGTGAACTATGTCTGGATTTTTGGGGTTTTTTTAGATGATCAGTGTTGCTCAGTTCTTCATCCTAGCTGGTAGTTTAATTTTTTTTTTTTTTTTTTTGTGCTTTAGACTGTGACATGTGTCCTTTTTCCAGCTGCATTTGTGCTGACTTGAAGAAATCACTACTGTCTGTCCCCAGACCACCTCTTTGCTGAAACTTTTTTTTCCCCACTTCTAGTGTCTGAAGACTTTTAGAATAAATCATTTATCCTCAGTCATAATGAGCCAAGTTATTTTAAACTGTGAATTTCAAGTTTACTTGATGGAACTGTGTTAAGGAAAAATCACATGAGCATTTCATGTGGGTAACGGGCTGGTCCACAGCCTCTTTCAGAGATCAGTGCCAAGCAAGAAGTTGTCTGGGAGTAGTAGTTGTAGCTAGTACCAGTGTATATCCAGAACTATAGCAATAAGATCTTCAGATATAATAGCACATTATTGGAACATGGGTTATCTTGCCCTACTTTTCTTCATTGTGTCCTGGGTTCAGCAGTAGCAGTCATTTTTCTCCTTCTTAGTAGCTGGTGCAGTGCTGTGTTTTTTGACTTTCAGTCTGGGAACAGTGCTAATAGCAACGAAGTTTTTAGCTACTGCTTAGGATGTTTAGACTGACCAAGGACTATCTGAGTCTCATGCTCTGCCAGGGAGGAGGGGAAGCCAGGCAGAGACAGGACACCTGACCCAAACTGTCCAAAGAAGTATTCCATACCACAGCATGTCATGTCCAGGATGTAAACTGAGAGTGCCCCAGAAGGGCTAGATCCCTGCTCGGTCGGGCTGTGTATCTGTTGGCGGGTGGTGAGCAGTTGTATTCCCTTGTTATTTCCCTTATCATTATTATTATTGGTGGTAGCAGCAGTGGTTTGTGTTATACCTTAATTACTGGACTGTTCTTGTCTCAACCCATGGCAGTTTTATTCTTTCGATTTTCCTCCCCTTCCGTCCAGGAGCTGAGGGATGAAGTAGGGGGAGTGAGTGAGAGACTGCGTACCTGATTTATGGCTTGGCTTAAACCACAACACATTGTTATGGTCATAAGTATGTGACAGCTTCACTTTAATTTCCTGTAATGTAGACTAAACAAAAAAAAAAAAAAAACAAAACAAAAACAGGAAGAAAAAGAGTGAGACAACCTGGAATAAGGAACTGAAGGTCAGGATTCAGAGCTTCCAGCACTTTGACTGATGGCAGCCTTGACCCTAAGCTAGGCAGAATCCTAAAGGTGCTGCAAAGCTCTCTGTTTTACTGTTCGGGACGATGCTTCTCTCTGTGTTGGGTTAGCAATGCATGATCTTCTTTTGGAGCTAAATATGTAAGGTTTAGCTATGCAGAAAGCTGAGAAGGAATTGATCTTCTCTTTCAAAACGGTGAAAGAAGTTGTGGCACTGTTTTTGTATTCTCCACACCTCAGGAGCTGAAGAGCTCACCCAATGTGTGAGGGGGCTTATGCTCAATTCTCCTCTGACTAAACAGATGCAGATCCCCATTCTCACTTTGCCATGACCCGCAGACGGTAGGTATTTCATTCTCAAGCTATCCCAGGGAAACAAAAATACGTATTTTTTTGCTTGGGATAGTGACAAACTGATTGGACACTTTGACCAGAAGAGCACTTCATGCTCCATCTAGTGGTTATGTTTTAACCTTCACTTTGGAAGGCCAAGAAGGAATATACCCTGTGATCTCTTTGTGACTGCTCTTGCTACTGGGTTACTTAATGGCTAAGAGAGAAGATGCGATGAGGAAAAAGGGATAGGGCAACATCAGCTGCAGGTAGCTATTGGCTCCAGGATGTGCTCTGAGAGAATACTAGCTGGTGAAGGAGGGAGGGGGAGAGGGAGATGAGTTGCGCAATGTTGTCAGGACTGATGTGTGCCTATTTGGAAAACATGTTCTGTGTATATTCAGAAGGCATTCAGATATGTGAGGGTCTGCACAAAGACAATGGTTAGTTTTAAGCACCAGAAGGATTACACAGAATCTGAGCAAGGGGCAAACCCTACTGCTCTGGGTTTTGAAAACATGAAATCAAGGCAAAGGCCAGTCTAAACAATATTCTACCTCTGATATTACATAGTAGAGGATGCCTGGGGTAGAGAATAAAAATATGCAGTGATACGTATTTTGATCAATCCAGAGATAGATGTCTTTATATTTCACCACTTTGCTTGTTTTCCTCAATGAATTTGTCCAGTCGCTTTTCCAGAGATATTAGAATTCAGCATCTGCAGGTTCCTGTGGCAAAGACTTTCACTGCTAGTTCCACAGTGTGTAGAAACCACCTTATCATACTTCTTTTGAACTTCTCATCTGTTGTTTTGGTGCCTACTGGAACTTGAGAGCAGGTTCATTATGGCATCTACCCTGTTCTCCCTAAATCTATGTGCCACTTAGTAGTGAGATATCTAAACCTTTGTTTTGTTGAACTGTGCCGTAACACTTTGGAGCAAACAGTGCCCCGTACACTGACAGAACTTGGTGAAAATTAAATTAAAAGATGCCATTAGAAAATAAGCTGTTTATTTTTCTTTCAGGAAGCCCAGCTGTTTGTGCGCTTAGTGTCTTTTCATCATACATATTCATGTGTGTCTACTACAACTAATTCTTTCTAAGACAGGGGGACCAGAACTGCATGAATCTTTCCACATGGATGTATAATCTCTTTATATACAATAATATTATAAACAGCAGAAATGCAGCTGAGTTTCATATCCTATTTCATCTTACATTTTTTCAGAGAGTAGACATCTTTTATTGCTTGTAGGTCTGAAAGAAGAGATTCACAGAGATATAGGTGGTGGTCCATTAGCATTGCTTCACTGAAAGTATTTCATCACTAGAAAGCTGTTGTGTTTTTTCGCTTCACTTGAATCTGCCTGTTTTTCCACTCTTCTGCACAACTGGGTGGTGAATTGCTTGGGCTTGATTTTGATGGCCAAAGGTTGCCTGTACCATCTGTTCTCTCATTTAGTTCTCTCAACCTTGGTATTTGAGCAGCTGGCTTTTCTATTTTGTCTCATGTTGTCAATGATTTTTTATTTATTTTCTTTTTTAGAACTCTGTTAGGACCATAAAGAGTTCTTTGCTTGCCACATGTCTTGCTCTGTTTGCAAACAGAGTTTATATACTGATATTAAAATCAACCAGTCACATATCCAAGGAAAGGAATAGGAATTAAAATATTTTAGGTCTTGTATATCTGCTTTAAGGACTGAAAATCTTTGCTTAATTGTAGACTGAGGAAGATATTTGTTAAAATTACTAAAAAGCAAAAAATCATTAGTAGAATTCTGACATTAACAAATAACACAGTGATTATCAAAAGGATGTAGCCTAATGCTGCGGATTTTTTTTGCCCAAAATCAGTGAACTCCAGAACCAACACTCCTCCAAATAAAGTGGTGAGAAACCAGACTGAAGACAAATCAGTGTCATTAGCATTTCTTAGCATTTGGTATTCATTTTTGCCACCATCTGGGTCTTGGTTGTGATTCCTGTTCTAATAAGCTTGACACTGCCCTGGTGCTAGATCGGGAGTCTTGGTGCCCAGTGCAACAGTCTGCATTATTGTAGGTGATAATTACCTGAAAAAAATTATGTGTTCCAACCTTTAACTTTGTGCGCCTAAGTTTTATTCTGGATTTAGCATTTTCAATTGCCTCTGCAGATTAAACTCTTTCCAGCAGAGGGTGATGGTACATTTATGCTTAGGCAGCTGATTGCAGTGTCTCAGGAACAGGGCTTATTTTTTACCAAAGAGGATATGAACATGCATGCATTTCTGTTTAGCTCATGCCTGCATATGGGTCTGAATGGTTCCAATGTGAAACACTGACTAGGGTCATACGAATTTGTTACTGATCCAAACAATAAACAAGAAGATCTGTGAACACCAGAACTAAAGTAACCTGGTTTTCTGTGGTATCTTTTTATTGGTTGATTACTTAACTGAATCATAGTATGAGTCTATGTTATATTTACCAGTTTCCCTTTGAGAGCATTCCCTGCTCAGCTATGTGTTCCCATAAAATCAAAGGTTATTATTTTTTAATGTATATCCACCTGTCTGTTTTTACAAAGCTTATAAGGCCATAAATGACATTTAGACCTCATTAACTCTAGCAAGTTTAGGTGAAGCTGGCCAAGAATTTCAAATCATACGTGGAGAGGAGGGGAACTGGAATAGCAGGCATGACAGCTGTGTAATGTCAGTGTTGTTTCTGCAGGAAACCAAGCAATTGAAAGATAAATATATCTAGAAAACACAGGCATTTTAGCATCATTAGCACCAGCACTCAGTACATTATTTCATAAATATTCTGAGACTTCTGAATAAAAGATCTCTGCAGAAATATGACAAAGCTTGACTGAATCAGGATCTGGCATGGGCTAGAAAAGAAAAATCACAAAAAATCCACCCATCAACACAAACAGAAAAAGCATTGCAAATGTGAAGAAGTGTGTATCTGCTTTTCATCATACCATGGGTGTTAATTTCATTGCCAATTATTACCAGTCATTAATTCCAGTGTTTTCATCATTAGAGCAATGTCTATCAGTGAACGGCCCCAGATATATTGCACATAAATACTCATATTGCAGCTCTGTAACTGATCTAGGCTGTCCTGTGTGTTGAAGTCAGTAACTTTAGTGAATATTAGCTGCTTAAATCTTTGATACCTCTATATGCTAACAGGAAAATGAACTTGACATAATGTACCTTTAATGACAAAAAAAAATCAACGTCATACTAAATCCACCAAACTACCTATTTCTGTATGTCTTTTCAGACCTGAAAATTTATGCAAACTTGAATTTGCACTTTTTTTTCCTGATTTGCACTAAGTTAATTCTTTTTTTTTCTTTTTTTACAGTGATTTGGTTTGATTGCCATGGCTATGTTTTCAAGGAGATGTATGTTTGGCAACGGATGTTTGAAGTACAAGTAGAAAAATTCTTATATGTGCATTGTGTTTAGAAGCAAAATCCTTCCAGATTCCTAAGTAAGAACACTGAATTCTGAAACAGTAGCTACTTTCAGAAAAATGCTTATTTTCTACTGTCTGAAAGAAAATGAGTACCAGGTCCAGAATAGACTGCATTTGGGAAGAAATCTGTAATTTTGGTATGATGTTAATTTAGCTGCAGAATGAAATATTCATGGCTTTCAGTAATGTATAAACAATGACAGCAAAAATTAGTAACATTTTTGCACACACACACACACACAAAGAGATGAAAAGAGGCATGGCTAAACCTGACTTTTACAGCAGTAATCGGCTGAATGATTCTGTCCTTCAGCAAGTCACACTTGCAAACGAGTAGCTGGAAGGAATTATAGTAACAGATGCTGCCGTTTGTTTACACTCTTTTGGGCTACTAACAAGTGCATGGCAGATGTTGTAACCTTGATGCTTCTAGTAGAATTATTTTAGATAAATTATTATTTTATACGATAATGTGTGGTTTGGCACCTCCTGATCTTTTAGTGAGGGAATTCCCAGACCTTTCTTCTTGGAAATGTTGTCTTCCTTGGTTTTTCAGTTATAGAGCAAAGAAATCTCACTAATTTATGGCCTAGCTCAGAAAGCAATTAACCTCTTGTTTACATCTAAGGTACAGGCTATAGAGCCACTGTGTATGTGTGTATATATATATATGTATTATTTGTTTAATATAATTAGATTAATTTTTGCAAAATGAAAATCAGTGTTTATGGAGGCTGAATCTGTTATAAACCTGCTGAGATTTTGTGGCTGATTCCATTACATCAGGGAACTAGAATTCCCTGTTGAATCTCATGTTCTCGATTGGGCCACACAGAAAACATGCTGACTGGAAGAGGCCCAGGGACAGTGTTTGTTCCCTGCAGGCTGCAGAGGTGCTTTTTTTTTGCTTTTTTTTTTTCTAGGAAGGAATAGTTTTTCTGAATATTTTGGCACACTTTGAGAAAGACCAGCAGACCTCTGAGTTCCTCTCTTTCTTTTGGTGAAGGAAAGTATGTTAAACATGGTGAGCAGAGCAAGTTTTAGTCCTGGTAGCAGGTTATTCTGCCAGCTTGAGTTCCTTCAGCAGTCTGAATTTTTCTGGCTCACAGACATGAAACTGCAAGTTGTTCCAATAGATATCTTCTATGCCATAGGGACATTTCAGGGTTTAGTACCTGTAATTCTTTGTTGGTTTTAGAATTCTTTGAGAAGTTGGTAACGATTTTTTTTTCCTTGAATGCTTGTATTCTGATTAATTTAAACCACAAATTATTCTAAAGAAATAATCAAATAAAATAGTAATGATATTAGATTAAAATTAACAGCTTTGTAGCAACCTGTGTTTTATTGTGTGTACTTGTTCTGAACTGAAACTTTGCAGACACAGGAAGGACAGATTTCGTGTCTTCCTGCACCAAACCAGGATCTTCTCTCACTTTTGGTGCTGTTGTTTTCACTCAATAGAAGGCCAGTTTATTGTATTTTTTGAATTAAGAAAAGTAAAAATACAAGAGTATTTTTATTTGTATCAGAATCCAGCAAAGAGCCACTCAAGATTCAACAAACTCTGAAACGATTTCTTTTCTAGATTCATAGGAAAGAAATCTTTGATTCACATACCTGCTATCAAGGAAACTTAGTAAAAACTTTTTATTTTTTAGTAGTTTGTAGTTTGTTTCTTTTTTTTTTCTTGGGGAGGGTTGTTTTGGGTTTTTTTGTTTTCTTTGTCTAAGTTCACTTAATTGGTCTCTGTCTTCAGAGTGTCTGAAAATGTTGCGTAGTCTGTGAGGTCCAAAGTTGGTGGGTGTGGAGGCACAGAGACATGACATTCTTGGTCACTTTGACCATGAAAGGTGAGGAACTGTTTGTCACTGATACCTGTGACTAAGGATCTGAGCCAAGGTCATTAAAAGGGCTGATAGGACATAGCCTCCAGACTTACCCAGTCACAAGCTGTCCATGTCCTACCTCTTGCCTTGTGCGACTAGCATGCCAAGTGTTGCAGACTGCATTTGTGGTGTTGCTTGTGAACTTACTGAGTCCCCAGTTGGCCTCACAGCCGTACTGACTGCTCTCAACATACTGCCCTTCCTATTGGCCAAGTCTCTAACTCATGCAGTTGCTTCTAAGAACAAACTGAATTCAAGACCAGCTTTGCTATGGATATTGTTTTATTTATGGAATAGAGCAGGTCACAAGCACAATACTGTGTATTGTTGAATAAATGGCATAGAGCAAAGCAAAAATTCAAAGACCCTTCCCAGCTCTACTGCCTCACCTTTAAATAGTACCTTGGAGATGTTATCAAGTGTTTTTTTTGCTGCTTACCTATGGTCTAATAAGTAGAATAAGTGTCTATGATGCACTTCAACTTTTTTATTTACTTTAGCTATGTGCACTCTATACATTAAAGCCTTTCAGCAAATCCTTTCATGGGGGACATAACCTGTTAGTTTAATATTTTACTATTTATCTATTTCTCTACTCCCTCCTTTATTTTGTGTGCAGAACCCTAATAATTTGTTTTGGATAATCATGGGGTTGCTTTAAGTTGATGTTATCAACTGCTGAAATCACTGGACCATACTTTCTCTCCTAGAAATGCTTCTGGTATGAAGATAAGCAAAATAATGTTCTGTTATTTAGTTATCTGTGTAAAAGGAAAGAAAGAGCAAAGAATTCTGGGCTGATCTCTTTATTTTTGTGCATGTGTGCTAATTATAATACTTAAAAAAAATTGTAAAATATGTAAAAATTTTCAGGAGCCTGTTTAAAGTTTAAATGTGAAGACATGAATAAATAAAATAAAATAAATGACTGACCTGAAAAACAGTACCATTAAGCGGAGCACATGGCTAGATTTCACTAAGCTTCACAGAATAAACGAAACAAGTATAATCTGGGAATAAATTTTTCTGGGACTGATTTAGATTTGTAGAACTAATACAGATGGGTTATATGCAATGTACCCATATATTGTGAGTTGGTATTTGAACTAGCAAACTTAAAGCAAACAAAATATGTCCATAGTGGCCTGCACTATAACCTCTTTGATGCTGAAAGTTGGCTAAAGCAACTTTTTATTTTGCGGGAGCAGTAGATGTAATGAGTCAGCAATAGCAGTGCTCTCTGAATTCCCCTTGGACAGTGTGCTGTCTTACAAGATGCATTTTTGGGAACAGATATTTTCCATTTGAATGTATTTTTTTCTAATCTGACTGAACTGTGAAATTGTATTATTTTATATGAAAATGTGGGTGTTTACTCCTGAGGTCCTGTGTGACAAAGTGTTGGAAGTTGCTGGCATGAGCAGTTTTTATAGATGTGGGTTATTCATGCCTGTTTACTCACACTATGTAACAGCCCAGGCTCTTAATCTTTGATTGTGTTTGCGCAGTCAGCTCCATATATTTTACATCAAAATGCACTAGAGTGGGGAGGGATCACAGGTCCAGCAAACACTCTTAGAGAATGGTGCCTGCCTGCCTGAGTCGATTCCCTGCTATCTAAGATTGATCCTGCTTTTACTTTGTCTTATTCAATACATGTCTAAACTTTGACGTGTGTTTCCTACAATGTCTGCCATGGCAACCAAGTAAGCTCAAGTCCCTCTACACCAGAAGCCTGAGTTTTGTTTACCTCTTTTTATGTTTTTTTTAACACTTTGGTAGCAGGGTTATTTTAATAGCATACATTCTTTACAACTCTGTGGACATCATAGTTGTCATAAAATATCTGTTTATCAAGAAACATTGGACTAAATGGGATTTTCTAGGTCATTAAGATTGTTCCCTGATATTGCAGGGAGCCAGAATCCTTTTCAGAACCAATCAAATATTACCTCAGCAGCTGAATTATTGACTTCATGACTGCTTTTCTCCTAGTAGCCTAATTTAGTTTAAGGTAAAATATTAATTTCCTTTTTGGTTAATAACTAGAATACCTTTATTTTGTGCCACGTGGAAAAGATCTGTTTTCTCCGGTGTTTGTGGTTCTGATACCTTCTGTTTGCTTTAATTTTCTCTGCTAGATTTTACTTATCAAACTGCCAGCAGTACTCACTTCCCCTTGAACCTGCTTGTCACCAGGATGCTAATCCATCCCTATTCTCATCCCTTTTTTTCTCTCTTTTTATTTTTTGCATTAATTTCAAAGTGAATATTTATATAACTTGGTTTATAATCCTTTCCCTGCAAAACCTTACCCTTCCCTTTTTTTTAAGTTTTAGTTAAAACTAGAATTACTGAAAAGATTTAAATATATTATTATATGTTGCATCACCTACATGATATGGAATGTAGCCTTATTAAATACATTATAGAATCATAGAATGGTTTGGGTTGGAAGAGACCTTAAAGATCACCCAGTTCCAAGCACCCCTGCCACAGGCAGGGACACCTTCCACTAGACCAGGTTGCTCAAAGCCCCATCCAACCTGGCCTTGAGCACTGCCAGAGATGCAGCAGCCGCAGCTTCTCTGGGCGACCTGTGCCAGCTCCTCACCACCCTCACAGTAAAGAATTTCTTCCTAATGTCTAATCTAAATCTACCCTTTTTCAGTTTAAAGCCATTCCCCCTTGTCCTCTTCCTACATGCCCTTGCAAGGAGTCCCTTTCCAGCTCTTTTGTAGGTCTGTTTAGGCACTAGGAGCTGCTCTAGTCTGGTCTCCTCTTCTCCAAGCTGAGCAAGCCAAATTGTCCTGGGCTGTCTTCAGAGGTGCTGAGGACAGGCTGGAGAGGTGCTCCAGCCTGCTAATCATCTTTGTGGCCTCCTCTAGACTTGCTTTAACAGGTCCACATCCTTCTTGTGTTGGAGGCCCCAGAACTGAATGCATTGCTGTGGGGGGAGTGTCATGAGAGCAGAGGGGGAGAATTACCTCCCTCAACCTGCTGTGCAAGTTCCTTTTGATGCAGCTAGTATATGGTTGCCTTTTGGGCTGCAAGCACAAATTGCTGGGTCATGTTGATCTTCTTGTCAACAAACACCCCCAAGTCTCCTTAAGGCTGCTGTCATTCCATTCACTGCCCAGCCTGTATTTGTGCTTGGGATTGCAGGACCTTGGGAACTTGGCATTGTTCAACTTCCTAAAGTTTGCACTAGCCTACCTCTTAAGCCTGTCCAGGTCCCTCTGGATGGCATCCCTTCCCTCCAGAGTATCATCTGAACCACACAGCTTGGTGTCATTGGCAAACTTGCTGAGGGCGCACTCAATTCCACTGTTCATGTTGCCAACAAAATTGTTGAACAGTGCCAGTCCCAGTGCCAACCCCTGAGAGACACCACTAGTCACTCATCACCACTTGGACATTGAGCAATAGACTTCAGCTCTTTAAGTGTGATCATCCTGCACTTATCCCAGTTCCTTATCATTGAGTAGTCCATCCATCTGTCATATCTGTGCCTCTCCATTTTAGAGACTGTCGTGAGATAGTGCCAAATGCTTTGTACAAGTCCAAGTAGATGACATCAGTTGCTCTTCCCTTCCCCACCAGTGCTGTAACCCCATCAACCAAGCCATGAATTTGGTCAGGCATGATTTGTCCTTAGTGAAGCCATGTCGGCTGTCACCAGCTACGTCCTTATTTTCTATGTGTCTTAGCATAGTTTCCAGGACGATCTGCTCCATGATCTCGCTGGATGCTGAGGTGAGTTGTATTCTACAACTAGGAGCAGTGTGGCTGGAGTACTTGCCAGTGAAGACCAAGGCAAAAAACCTGTTGAGTACCTTGGCCTTTGCCATATTTTTGGGTAACCAGGTCTCCCATTTTCTTCCCAAAAGAGCCCACATTTTCCCTCATCTTTCTTTAATCACTGAAGTACCTATGGATTCTTTTCTTTTTCTGTAAGTTCATTGGCATTATTATCAGCATCTGAGTGCATGTAGTCACCTAATGTACATACACACATGTATGTTATTGCTATATTATTGTATGTTATTATTGTATTATTGTTTTGTAAGGGTAGGCTTATTTTATGCCAATGCTTCTATGAACTCTGCAGTAGACATGCAATAGCCGCTTAGGATAACACAGACTCAAGAAATAAGTCAGATTGTTCCTGAAGTCTTCATCTGAAAATGTCAAAAATCACAGTAGCAAATACTTGAGTGTTCTGGGAATTACTTTGTAATGAAAAATGGTTGCCCAGCTATCCAAGAAAATAAAGCAGTGTAAGGTTCCCCTCTGCAGCTACCTTGTGTTTTGAAATAAGCTGTGATAAAGAAAGCATCTTCCCCAGACAGACGCTTGAAGATGCTACTCCTTGTTCTACAAAGGTAGGCAGGATTGCTTCTGGCATCCTTCTGAATACAAGAAAAGAAGGGGCTTTGGTTCCACTGCCAAAATGTTGCAGATGAGCTTGTATGAAGTGGAAAACAGTGGGTGCTATACAAAGGAACCATGGGGTGAGGCAGAGCATTTCAATGGGAATGCTAGCAGCCTGTGGTTATCAATGTGGGCATGTTGTTGCAAAACCTGCATTTTTGGTGCTTTGGTTGTTTTTGGGTTTTGTTTGGTTTACTACTGCTCTGAAGTAGAAAGTATGATGCACTAGAACAGGAGCTCTGACTGCAGTGAAAGTGCATTTCTTTCACTGAAAGAAGTAACAACAGATTTCCTCAAACACATCTATATTTGAGCAGGGCTGTCAACATAACAAATGTGTTAGGAAGGGTTTGGTTTTCTAATGAGTATGTCAAACCAGCCTGGGTTCTGGAAAAGGAGTCTAATTCGGCAAGAGTCTCTGCAGAACCTCTCAACACCCCGCAGGTTTTCACCAAGATCCTCAAAAGCAATTCAGGTTGCCAAGCAGAGCTGACCCCAGGGGTATACAATAAATCTACAGCTGTGTAGTACTTTCATTTCCGTCTTTGCTTTTTTTTTTGTGGCATTTGAAGTTGAAATGGGATATCTTTTTTCTGTGTACGACTGGTAGTTTCAGGCAATCCGAATACGGCTGTTATCGCTCCATCTTTGGAGCCATTCGAACTGCTTCAAATATGTTTGACTTGAGAATGGGTATAAGAGCCAAGCTTGAATATTTTTATCCAGAAATAAATGTCTGTTGACTCCGGTAGTGGATCTTACCCAGTAGACTGAAATGATTGATACCTGACAGTTTAGCCAGTGTACAGTTAGGAAATTCTGGTTTATGTCACATGTATGCTTAATATACCCCTTGGTATATTACATTGCATAAGGGGATTCCATGAATATAGAAGGCCTAAGTGGCTCTTACTAAGACATCTTTTAGCCTGAGTGGCTGCAACTGAGTGAGTTCCTGTATCTGTAAATACGCCTCTTTCCCAGGCTGAGATTTTTTTCCCCTGAATTACATACTTCAGAATGAATATAAATATGCTCCCTAGCTGTCTGTAGTCACTGTCAAAAGTTGAATGTATTTCACAGGAATTTTCTCCATTAGCTTATGTGTGGTGGTTTTTTTAATTGTCCTTATACTGCACTTAGTTTTGACAAATTTCTTTGTATTCCCATTCAGAAATCCATAAAACTTGTGTACTAAGGTGCAGACATTTACAAAGGAAAGAACAGCAGCATCCTCAGCATATCAGTATTGAAAATGATGTCTAGTTTCCTATTACTGGGCTATGAATCGTGTAATCTTTCAGACTTTAATTATCTCTGATAGGAGTAGGATGAGGGTAGGTGGCTGGTTTTGAAAAGTAGATGTGTAAGTGTCTCATTTGATACAATTTAAGGTCTGTGGTTTGAAGCTCTTTGGGAAGAAGAATTTGAAATTATTATGAATTCATGCTTTGCTCCTATGTTCTATGACACTTTTGATACAAAAAGGGATTAGTTGTCTCAGCCACTGCAAAATATTCTAAATGAAGCTACACCAGCTGCATTCTCTCAGGGCTGATTATTTTCTTTGGATAAAGGGCATGTTGCACAGTTGCTTGGATATGACTTGTCATTCATATATGCCACATGCCCCTCACAAACAATTATGATGAATTGTATCTTCTGTAGAACTGTAATACACCAGGGCCTGGGGAAATAAGAGATTTCATTTCTTGAAGTTCACAATGAATATGTGAGAGCTGTGAAGAATGCCTTGTTGCTTCAGGCAGGTAACTTAAATGTCAGATTATAGAAAGTTAGAGGAAATCAGACTATTTTCTATTATATGTTTTTCTGCTCTGGAAAAGCATTTTGTCAAAGAGGAGATAAAATGGGGATTATTTTAGGCAAATCAAATTATTCTAAATTTACTCCAAGACCTGAATAACACTGTGTTCTATTACAAACCAATTGTCCTTAAAATAGGAATTTAAATAACCTGTTGGCTGATGTTGGTGCCTGGAGTACACATAGGTCTACCTTGCTTTAATAAAGTGTATGGGGTTCTGAGGAATCCTTGTGGTGCTGTTTTCTTTCTTCAGCTGCTGCTCGACACCCTTTGTGGGCATTCGTCCTCAGGTTCTCAGAGGTTATTCTGAGAAAACATTAGTGTGAATACACAGCTTGCAAACTCTTTGCATCCTTTCATAAAAGAGATTTCTTTTGATTGAATATAAATGTTAGATTAGAACCTTTGCTGCTACAAAAAGGTACTACACTTCCACACATTAATACTTATTCACAGTATTTTTCCATTTAAAAACTCACCATGAATTGACATTCATAACATTTCCCTGATGGTATGAATGCATCTCTCACATAATTAACATGCATATATACATTCCTAAATTTAGTGTGGTAGCTCAGTGTCATGGTTTAACCCCAGCCACTAAAGACAACATAGCCACTTTCTCACTGACGCCACAGTGGGATGGAGAAAGAGAATCAAGCGGCTAAAAGTGAGAAAACTGATGGGTTAAGATAGAAACTGTTTAATAATTGAAATGAAGTTACAGGAAATGTAACAACAACAACAACAACAATAATAATAATGTAATGAAAAGGAAGATCATGAAGACAGAGGAATAAAAACCAGGAGTGATGCAAATGAAAACAGATGCCACCAGCCAACAGATGCCTAGCCAGTTCCTGAGTAGCAACCCCCCTTGCCTACTTCCCCCTTAGTTGCATTGCTGAGCATGACATCATACTGTGTGCTATGGTAGTATGCGCTTGCAAATCAAAAAGCCAACCATATGCAGGGCTGCATAAAAAGAAGAGTGAGCAGCAGGTCAAGGGAGGTGATTCTCTTCCTCTACTCTGCTCTCATGAGACCCCACCTGCAGTACTGTGTTCAGCTCCAGGGCCCCCAGCACAATAGGGTTGTGGACCTGTTGTAGCAAGGAGGCCATGAACATGCTCTGACAGCTTGGAGTGCCTCTGCTATGGAGGCAGCCCAAGAGAGTTGGGCTTGCTCAGCCTGGAGAAGAGAAGGCTCAGGGAAGACCTTAGAACAGCTTCCTGCATCTAAAAGGGGCCTACAAGAAATCTGGAGAAGGATTTTTTGCAAAGGCATGTAGTGACAGGAGAAGAAGGAATGGCCTTAAGCTGACAGAGGCCAGATTTAATGTAGATACTAGAAAAAAAATCCTCACTATGCGAGTGGTGAGACACTGGAATAAGCTGCTCAGAGAAATTGTGGCTGCCCACCCCTAGAAGTGTTCAGGCAAGGCTGGATGGAGCTTTGAGCAGCCTGGTCTAGTGAAAGGCATCTCTGCCCATGGCCAGGAGCATTGGAACTGGATGGTCATTAATGTCCCTTCCAAACTTAACCAGTCTGTGATTCTATGAATATCCCTTGAGTCAATTGGGGTCAGCTGTCCCAGCTGCGTCCCCGTCCAACTTCTTGTGGACCCCCAGCCCACGCGCTGGTGGGGTGGTGTGAAGACTGCTTGACTCTGTGTAAGTGCTGTTTGTCAATGACAGAAAAAGCCCTGTGTTGTCAGCAGTTTCCAGCTCAAATCCAAAACAGAGTAGCTACTATGAAGAAAACGAACTCTATCACAGCCGAAACATCCACACCCAGTGGTTGCCAGGTAATGTTATTTATACTCTTGATCAGGAAGTATCAGAATTACTTGGAATTCAGTAGGTTAGCTTGCTGTTACCAGCCTTACCACTAGACAGCTGTAGGTCTTTTGCACAGCTTACTCTGTCACAGATTCCTCATAGTCCCTTCATTCCCCATCCTAGTAGAGTCAATGTTGTCTACAAATAATTCATAAGAATGTTTAGATCCACTGACTCCAAGAGCTACAAGATGGAATTTTGTTATTTTTATCCTTCAGTGACTTCAGAGATTCCATGAATGTCAAAATTTAGGGAAATGTATAGGTCAAGAAATATAGAAAGGTCATGCAGATAAATGGTTGGATGAGCAAAGGTAAGCAAAGACATATGATGTCTGTGAGGTTATACTAGAAGAGTATAACTAGATTGACTTAGTAAGGTAGGAGGTTGATTGGTCTCTGTGACTGAATGGTATGAGAAGTTTTAGTAGATTAATTTTGGCAGACACTTAAAGTTTTGTGCAGTGAAAATAGTAATTTTGAGACTTTCCTAGGAACGAAAGTATAAAACATCAGCAGCATGGGAAGCGGGCATGTCTGCTTCTAAGTTCACTGTTAACTCTGAGATGAGAACATGGCATGACCTACCTTTGCTTATTTATTTTAAGGAAGAAAAAAAAGATTTTAAGTTAGAAGAGCTCTTTATTAAGATGAAAAGACTGTGATATTGTATTAAAATCTAATTTCTGGTTCTACATCTAGGATTAGTATTTAATTTAGAAGAGAAAACCATTGCTTAAGCATTTCGGTACAGAAAATGATTAAGAAACCATTAGTGCTGACAATGTTTAGATAAGAAGAATACCTAATTTACTCAGAGTCATACCTTATGAAGGAACTGAAATGTGCTTGAAGTCAACTTTAAAAAGAAGCTGTTCTTAGAATGACAGCTATATGACACTAGTGTGACTGTTTAGTCATACCTTCAGATAATCTTGACTTAAATAAATTCCACAGGAAGTATTTTAAAGGAAATTGATTATTTCTGACAGTGAGAGTTGTAACTTATAAGCAAGTTGTAGCTTATATGCACGTTGCCAAACCAAATCTCAAAACAATTTTAGTCAATGACATCATGCCTTTTGCTTTATTTTCAAATCAAAGTCAAAACCTCAATATTTAGAAACTGAAATGAAGTGACATGTTAATGCTATTGTAGGTCCAAATTTACTTTGATGTTACTCAGGTAATTTCAGAGGAAAGTGTTTTTGACACTAATGGAATAAATACTCCCTGGATTTTTATGCAAGAAGGGTTCGGTTTGTCTTTGACTATAAATATTAATAACTTCAGAAAATCAGTAGCTGGCAGTTTTCCTTGGATATTGTAGCAGTGTTATTTTGAATCATGATATGTATTAATTTATGTTTGGCCAGGGCTGATGTTACTCTGTCCAGTTAGCAATCCAGAGGAAGGCAAATGGTCTGACTGACAGTTATCAGCTAAAGGAACAGATAGTTAAACAAAATTGTTATTTCTTATTATGTTAATACATAGTTTATGATCATCTAGTCTATGAAAATAAGGTGACTCTTAGGCAGGACTCTTAAGTAAAAATTAATTTGTTGGTGCTTTTAATTTTCCACTGAGATGTTCAGGATAGGATTCCCATATTGCAGGTCGTTCTATCAGTCATGGAAGGTATTTTCCAATAGACATCCTGAGTAGCCGGAAGTATTATATTAGTCTCTTCGCCTTGTTCCAATCAAAAGGATATAAAAGAGAGATGCAAAGAGAGAAGGAATTGAGGCTCTTAAGTATCTGACTTCATGCAAGTAGTTTCTTAATTTCAGATGGGCAAATATATTTTATCTTGGCTAAAAGAGAGAAAAGAAGAAAGGCAAAAAGGGGTAAGATTTTTTTTTTTGTTTCCTTTTTTAACAAAACTATTTTTAGCCAATCTGGAGTGACTGGGGTTTTTTTGTTTTGGTTTTTTTTTGTGTGTGTGTGTTTTTGTTTGTTTGGGGGGGTTTTTTGTTTGCTTTTGTTTGTGGTTTTTTACTTGGTTTTTTTTAGTTGTTGCTTTTTGTTGTGGGTTTGTGGGGATTTTTTTGTGGTTTTTGTTTGTGTTTTTGTTTTGTTCGGTTTGGTTTGGTTTGGTTTTGGATTTGGCTTTGGCTTTGGTTTTCTCTTCTCTAGTAAAAGGAAATTGGTTGGTGAGTTCTCAGAGAAGCCTCAGGTACTCTGACTTCCCAGGTAATACAGCCTGGCCAGCAGTGAGCTCTGGAACATTTAGAGCCAATTTGCATCCATGCTTTGTATTTCTGCCTCCTACTTTTTGCTGAACAGAGCAGAAAGCACAAGCTGCACAGTGTATATCACACTGTAGCAGTCCTAAACAGATCAGTTTTGCTCTGGGGGTCTCATGCAAATTCTTCCATTATGTTTGTGAGTGTGGGTTTGTATAGCAAAACTGCAACCTTTGAGATATAACTTTGAAGCTTTAAAAAATTCACATTCTTTAAGCACAGCTTGTTCATAACTGTTAAGTTTAACTTTGCACCCAAACCATGCCGAACTGTGAGTTGTACATGATTAGGATGCAGCAATAGGAACTATGAATCATTTGCTCCAGTTTTACGAGTCTTCAAAGATTATAGATGCAAGTCTTTTGTTGGCTATGATGTCCTTTATATAGTCTCTGGGTCTGTTGCAAACCATCCATATGATTGAAGTACCCGTGACAAGGCATGGTTTGAGATCAGTCTAACTATTTATACAGAAAAAAATCTGTATTAGTTCTAGCTACCTTTAAGCATGCAGTGTGATACCTACAGAAGGAATTCAGTCAGATCTATGAAGATCCCATTCAAGGGGACAAATTCTCCTTGAAACCTCTTGTCTCTTTCCATTGACTGCTGCCAGGTGCTTTACATGCCATTGGATAGCTGGGATACTGCACACAATTACAACTTATTTTTAGTCACATAGACCTGTTGGAGCTAGTCCAAAGGAGGCCACAAAGATGATCAGAGGGCTGGAGCACCTCTACTATGAAGACAGCCCAGGAGATTTGGGCTTGTTCATCCTTTAGAAGAGAAGGCTCCAGGGAGACCTTAGAGCAGCTCCTACTACCAAAAGGGGCCTACAAGAGAGATGGGGAGGGACTTTTTACAAGGGCATGTAGGGACAGCACAGGGGGAAATGGCTTTAAATTTACAAAGGGGAGATTTAGGTTAGATATAAGGAAGAAATTCTTCCCTGTGAGGGTGGTAAGGCCCTGGCACCAGTTGCCCAGAGAAGCTGTGGCTGTCACATCCGTGGCAGTGTTCAAGGCCAGGTCGGACGGGGCTTGGAGCAGCCCGGTCTAGTGGAAGGTGTCCCTGCCTGTGGCAGGGGATTGGAGCTGGATGATCTTAAGGTCCCTTCCATCTCAAACCATTCCATCATTCTGTGATATGTCATCTGTCAATCACCATTAAATGCAGGCAATTGCTGCTGAACCATTACAGTTTTATGGAGGATCTCACACTATGGATCAGTCAAGGACTTGTGCGCATGCTGTGACCAATTTTTGTCATAAGAATACTTAATTTTTTGTCATGACATGTGAATCTTTACTGTAGATTTTCCAGTTACCTTACATTATTACTGACTTCTGAAAGCTAAATAGAAACCAGTGTTATTTCTGTTTGCACATATCTTTCCTATGAGTAAAGGCAAGCATGCTGAGGTAAAAAGGGGAAACCTTTTAGAAGATATCAGTGGTTATGAGAAAAACTGTGAAAAAATAATATTCAGTAAATATATTATTTAAAATTTATCTCCATTTTATATTTGAAAAGGAAACACATCAAAAAGTAGTCCTATACCTAGTGTTTTCTCTCCCAATTGTGTGAACATGAGCAACTTTTCTGGCTTTACTTCCAAAATTGTATGATCTCGTGGGTTTTGACAACTCTAATCCAGGTTACTAAATGTCTCTTGATGCTGAAAACATATTCAATACTGGGAGTGACAAGGGAAGAGATTCATTCCAGAGATTAATTTCAGAAAGAGAAAACAAAATTAATGTTACCAAATATTTTTATGATTACCAGAAAATAGCTTTAACCATTTGTGTTTTACTTTACCTGCAAAACCAGGTGGCCTATTTGCACAGTCAAAGACAGCAATTGTTTGACAGCTGTCACTTCACAAAACTGAGATTATTTTTTTCAGGCTGGCAGCAGCTGCAGTGAGAAATACAGAGCTGCGTGCTCATCATGATGGGGTGCTGATGGGAAGCTGAATACTTGCAGCATCCCAGTTCCCATTCTGAGCAATATGGAATATTCCTTACCTCTCACTTACAACACGGTCACTAACACATGCTTTATTTTCAGTTAGAAACTGTATATCTGGTGTAGGATTCACTGCTGTTAGGGGAGAGACTTCCATTATCTTGGTGTAGGTGTTCCTTAGTTCTTAGATGCTCATGCTCTGCTCAGATAGAGGGTCATACTGTAGGGATGAAATGCTGTTTGATGAACCAGGAAAAAGCACTTACATTACCTCAATTCCTTCAGGTTAGCTATTACAGTGATTTTAGCTGACAAAATGAGGTCTCCCAGTCTCTCTACCCTGGAAAGCTGCACTGCATCCCTCAGTTAATTCGAGTTACAGTTTTGGTGGAGCACCTCTGGACTAAACTGTTCAGGACATCAAACTGTTAAGAGTGTGTCCAAAGGAGAGCAAGAAAGGTCGTAAAATGTCTTAAAGACAAGATTTAGGGGGAGCCACTGAGGTCACTTGGTTTATTCAGCTTGGAGAAGAGAAGGTGACCTATAGAACCTTCCTCAAGGCAGGCAGCAGAGGGTGAGGTGCTGATCTCTTCTTTCTGGTGCCCAGTGATAGGACATGAGGAAAGGGTGTGAAGCTACATCAGGGGAAGTTCCGGTTGGACATTAAGTAAAGGTTCTTCACTGAGAGGGTGGCCAGTCACTGAGCAAGCTCCCCAGAAATGTGTTCATGATGCCAAGGCTGAGTTCAAGATGTGTCTGGATGAGGCTTTTAGGTTTAGTTTTAGGTGGTCCTGCAAGAGGCAGGGAGTTGGACTGGATAGTCCTTGTGGATCCTTTTCAACTCAAGATATTCTATAACATTATGTACTGAAGCACTGAGCTGCCATGTTTATGAACTTGGTATAAGAACTCATGGTTATTAACTCAGTATAATGATTCCTCTAGACCATGATAGAAAAATATAAGGATTGGCAGATATGCTGCACTTACAGTTTGCACAGGAATTGCAACTTAATAGAACTAAAGAAAAAAAAATACATTTAGCATATATTTATTAGATAGATAATATTCGGGATGGTTTTTAATTTGTATACTGCCTATTACAGTATTTGTTTCTGGCTGTCTCTTTTGCCCTTTTCCCCACCCCCATATAATTACCTCAAGAGTAGTAAAGACAGTAGTAGACAGTTGGCAACCATCAAAGAAATAATGAAGAATTTCATTTAGAGGCTGTAGAGCTGTTCAGAATATCACTTCAAGTCTAAGAATAGCACAGAGAATTTATATGACAGTGCAGACTCAAAATTTTGTGCTACTTCTACAGTGTGAAGCCTTTATTTTTTTTTTTCCTAGTTTAGGGAGGTGACATTATTTTGAATGTATAGGAAGCTGGAAAGTAGTTACATATGAACTCAAGAAGATTTGGGGACAAGTAAGAATAAACGCCTCAGGAATCAGAAAGACAATGTTTCTCTGTCATTATTTTGGGTCATTGAAGATTACTTTGAAAAGGATAATCTCAGCTAGGTATTTCTAGGCTCACATATGGAGAAGTAGGACAAGAGATTATTTAACAGATCAACACAAAATTTGTTGGTTAGGGTAGCTGGTGCCAAATCCTCAGTTTACTTGGCAAGAAAATGTTGTGGGGTTTTTTTTGGTTTTGTGGGGTTTTTTAATCTATCCAGCTTAATCTACTAGAAATTATCATAACTAATAATAAAAAAAAAAGAAAAAAGCTTGGATTAAGGAGTGAAAACTGATTAAAAGTATCATCTCTTCAGTCTCGAGAGTACAGAGAGCAGGTAACCAGAGGAGAGTGCTATCTGCCAAATGCCAGTGCTTTTTGCAATGTCAGAAAGTGCCCTAGGAACTTGTAAAGCACTAGTGTTTCAGTAGGATGGAGATTCAGCTAACTAACATGCTAATTAATTTCAACAGGAGTCTGTAGGCAGAACAGCAGTGTTAAATGGTACATTTGAACAGAAACAGATTCTAAGAATTAATATGTCATTGGCTCTATGAGAGACATTTTAAGAAAAGTAGTTTCTCATCCAAAGTGACATTGACATTACCTCTGGAAATGTTTTGCAATGGGGTTGTAAGTTTGTGCCATAAAAGACAACAGCCTCGGAAATTTGTCTGTGAAATTTGGCATAATAGGCTCATATGGTTTTAATGTATTTCATGTTCAAACTTCCTGTGGAGTTGCTTAAAATACTGCACAACTGTACTGTCTAGCAGAAATTATATTTTCATTTATATTTTGACATGTATATAGATAGTTAAAAGATATGATGCCGTGCAAGCCAAACTAATACGGAATAAAGAAACATTCAGCAAATTTTACAAATAACGGTCTATAGGTCCTGTAGATGTCCTGTTTTATTTACTCAATATTATGTGTTCAGGATTTTTCTTTGAAATCAGTAACCAGACCTGTCCCCAGTGTGCCTGAAATCAAACTGTAAGTTCTGTCCCACTGTGAGCAAGAAATCTTAACTTTGCCATACAGGCTTCCAGAAGTGGTGGAAATTGGTGTGCAATAAAAAGCCAAAACTTTAAATAAGGTGAGTAGCTCCCTACGCTCATAAACATCCCACTTCCAGCAGCTCCTCTATTCTTAACAAAAATAATTTCAGTGGGATATTTCTGTTGTTAGTGCTTTCCTTCTGACAAACAAAGAAGTAAATTGCAAACCGTGGAGTTCGGTAACACCTGAATGAGGTGTGAGGTCATTTTCTGCCAACCTTAAAATCAGTACCTGGCAGTGTAGGCATTTATTGCACTACAACACCAACACTGCTGTTTTTAAAACAACAAATCAAATTATTAGTTTATTATGTACGTGTAAATAATCACTCATTATACAGTCTGTCAAAGACGGCAGCACTTCAGGATCTCAGATGTTTCAAATAAAGGCAGATGATAGATGAAAATTCCTACATCTATAGTTTAAAAAGGTAGTGTCTGAAGCAGTTTTTATAGAGTCATAATTGTATGGAAGATTCAGATAAAATTTTTATAATTTGCAAATCTTAAATGCCTGAAAAATGTATCTTGAGCTTACAGGCATCTCCATGATGAATACTCAAGTTGAAAGGAGATCTTCATCTCCCTCTGACATGCAGAGATAGAACTGTGATTCTCACTGAATATTTGTGGCTCTGCTTTCATTTTATCCAGAAGGGTGTGGATGGGTAGCAAAACAATGTTCCAAAATTAAAAGCTCGGAAGACCTTAAACCGACCTCTTAAGTCCACATAATAACAAAGCAACATTGAAGGCCTGTCCTCACAAACTCAGAAAATACTGTGCCAAATAATCTTATACAGTATAGTGAAGCCAAAATACTGAACCTTATTTTAGCTCTGCTCTGACAGTTGCACCATAGCCTTAGGCTCAGAAGCTGCAAGTGCTTTTCTGCTCATAAGCAACATTCAGCTCAAGCTTGTAGAAAAAAATCCTGCATGTCCACAAGTGGAGCTCCCCTTGCTGCAGGGCTGCCGGATGCTGAGGACATGGGGAGTTCAGACTCTTGTACTGCTGGGGCAGGAGGTGCACAGTGCCTTGCCCTTTGAGGTTTTCTTTCCTTGTTCGGAAAAGACTCTCAGGAATTAGATGCAATGGAGCAGTGGTGGAGTAGAATTTGCAATCCAAGGAGCACCCATGATTTGCTGGTGAAGGCTGACAAGAGATCTATGCCCCTTTTCTGTCATTCACCGTTTACAGCAAGCCTGGGTGGAATCCCATCACTTACAGTGACTGGGTCCTCATCAGCTATAAATATTGTTGCAAGATTATATGCAGTGAAGTAGAAAATACAACCCTATGTTAGACCTAGGGACAAAGATCTGTGAGGATTTAATTCCAGTTCCCTTAAGCCAAAGGTCCTTCTCCACCCAGCACTGAGATTGAGTATCATGGTACAGAGCTATGAGGTTTAAAGGCTTCTTTCAGCACAACTGTAACAGGCAGAAATTCCTTTTTGGGACTGAGATACTCTGTTGGGTGGCTGTAGCAATTTCCTGAACTGCAGGGTATGTCCTGAGGGATGACTCTGATTCCTTAAATCTGCGCTCATATCTCTCAGATGGAGAGATGACAGAAACGCTGCTGGGCTAGGATTATCTGCAGACAACTCTGAGCGACATCTCTTCACTGTTTTCCTTTAAGGATAGTCGACTTGTGACAAGTACTTATAGGAAAATATTAACTGCAGAAGCTTGTTTATACTGACATAAATGTGTCTGTTTAGGGTTGTAATGAAGGAAATATTCCTACTTAGAAAGGCTCTTATATTATGAAGTTTTTATTCTGAGAAGTTGCTGTCTATAAAAGTACAATGGAAATGCTTGGCTACTCCTCTGTAATTTATGCAGCACACATAATACTTGTATTGTAAGATAATGCTTTTCTTCCTATAATAAAATAGCTAAAAAAAGTTAAGTCAGCAGATAAAATAGAAGTGCTGCAAATTAACTGTTTAGTCTTTGCCTTGTCTGTCTAAGTAGAATGTGTACTCTACACCTTGTAATTGGGTTGCTGTTTAGTTGCAGGTTTTTTTCAGTTTGGAGTGAAAAACAATAATGTTTTGATCTTAGTTTGAAATGAAGAAAAGTATGTAAATACTCTGAAACTTCTAAGAGTAAAGGACATTTTTAAGAAAAAGAATGCTTAAATGTTTGGTAATCAGATGTCAGAAATTAGTTTAGGGTTTCATATTGCAATTAAAAATTGTCACAATGACAGATGGTACATATAGAGTGGAGGGCTCCAGTATATCTTCTATGCAGTTAAATAAAAATGCTGCAATTACTTGGGAATACTTTGGTACTGGAAATTTATCAAGAAGCTTGTGGGACAGAGCAAGAAGAAGGTCTGTATTCCTTTCAGAAAGAAGGTGGATGCTAATGTCTGGTGGGATTTTTATCCAGAAGATGCTTGCAGTCATCAGCCTTGACAGGATTTTTTTTGTTATCTGATGAGCAGGAACTGTGACTAACAGTGTATACAGTTACTAACAACATCGTGATGGCAGAGCTAGGTGCTGTCAGTATTATCTCTTATAATACAGATATTTCTTAAGCTGCGGGTGCAGTGGGTGGTGTGTGATCTGTGAAGGATGAGAAGAGCTGAAAAGGATGTGGATTATTTTTCAGCTGAGGCAGAAAGACATCTCTTCCCAGACCAAGCTGTCTCCCTGGCTGTTTTACCTAGATTTTTGACACAGCCTTGTCGAGCCAGCAGAACCATTTGCACCACGAAGGACTGAAAGGGCTTAGCATTATCATAGTGTCTTATGGATGTAAAAATCACTGCCACTTTGTCTGGGTACAACACAGAGCCTGTCAAAGGTGGATCCAGATAAGGTGAACTGACGAGACGCTGAGAGCTTAGCTGTTCCCATCCCCATCTGAAATTCCAGGAATGTTATATCAGGATTACAAGCTTCAGATTCTGCTGCACCTTGTTTGAGAGGGCAGCAGCTACAGGGAACATTGCAGAATTTGATAAGTATGTGAAAGAATATAATGAGTACAGATAGTATACAACTTTATCTTTTTGTGTTCTTGTGATGGAATAACTTGCAATGCTGGGATATTTCAGGCCTAGGGCATTACACAAAATAGTTGACAAAGAATGTTAATACTTGTCTTTTCTGCTCTGGTCAGCTGTCCTTAAACTAACTCCTGCAGACTCCATCTGGCCATCCTTATGTGACATTGAAAAATTCAGCACCATAAACATGATCTGACTGTTCAGGATTTTATACTGGATTTTTATTTCTTTTTCTTTTTTCTTTTTTTTTTTGATTCTCCCCATCCATGCAGATGGAATAGTAAGAAACTTCCATTTGCTGCCAAGAAACAAGTGAGATGATGATATTAAGTTCAGGTGCTTTCCTCTACTCCATTTATTCTGTACTGCAGAAGCGTTCTGGAGGGAAAGACAAATGTGCACATTCTCTGCTGAAGTTTCCCCGCATGTGCAAGAATGAAGGCAAATATAAAAAAGGCGAGGGTTTTTTTGTCAGTAGTGATGTATTAACAGGACTTCCATGTGTGAAACTTGCTCTGTTCTTGTTGCTTATGAGCCTTCAGGTGAGCAAACATGTTAGAGATGGATCTCAACATGCTTGTTCTTTCCTTTTGTAAGAAGGTGGGTAAATGGTCAGTTTGACATTCCCTCCAATTCTACCCTTTCTATGATTTTTAGCTTGCATTTAGGTATCTCTATCTAGGCTGTTTAAGTGGGAGGGCACTTTATTTATGGTAGGATAATCCTTGGCTGCTTGTAATTTTTTGAGATTGCAAGGCAGATATCTGCCATAATGCATATTGCTGCATATCTCAGAAAGCAGCCAGTGTGCTTCCATTTACAAGCTCAAGGACTTAAGTACACATACTTGTAGGTGCACACTGGCCGCACATGGAAATGTTGGCAGACTTTGAAAAGTTTCGATTTTGTATAAAGCCTCAACTTTGCTATGATAAACCTAAGGCAAAAATAATTCAAGATTTTTGAGAAAAAACAATCTTTTTAGCATCTTATAGTGAATTAAGTGCTTCCAAATTTAGATAGGTCCATGTATATCAACTCTCACCTGTGTTCTATGGCTGTTTATGGGACTGCTATAGATGAAAAAACAACACAAACAGCTTCCTAATTGTACCCTTTGTATCCCAACAAAGTAAGGAGTAGTAGTGGCAAAGATAAATTGTCAAGAACTGCATGTGTTCAGGAAAACGTAGTAGTTGCCTATGGTTCTTGGGAGCCAGTGTAACCAGCTGCAGCTCAGAGGAGTCATGACTTAGTACTGAACATGTCTCCAGCAATTGTGTTACTGAAAACCTAAGTTTCATGTAATCCAAAATATTGGTCATTTAAATTCTTTAATGAGAACCATTTTTGTTTGTTCTTTAATGCCTTGATGGTAATTATATTATGCTGTATTCAATCTACCATTACATTTTCATTTAAAGTCTGTAATTGAAAAAATGCTGTAATTGTCTGACAGATGACTTAACAACTCCCTTTGTTATCCTTTTTTAAGGAAATGGTTTGTCAACAGTTCTTCAGTTCATCTGGAGTAGAGCCATACAGTTTCCTACAGGTACATGCTGGCCGTTGGTTTGACTTTTAGTAAAGATTCCTACCACAAATATATTGGAAATGACATTTCTATTTGTAAAAGATTGGCAGGACTGTAAGAAATGAAGGCAAAGATGTGTGAATAAAAAGTAAAATCTCCTGAAATCCAACCTATATTTAAATGTATATGAATAAATTTGGAAAAGCTTAGAATGATCTGGTGCTTTTAAACATTCCTATGCCAGCTCATTGAGGCTTTTGGAAGGTGCTTCCAAAGCCTTCCTGTGATGGAAATTCCAGACTTTTTATTGGGATTGCACTCCATTCTTATTATTAGAATGTTTGTGCAATACCTGACGTTGTCTTTGAATCCTGTCCTTAGTAAACTCGGAGACCAACATGTCTGCATTTTTGCAATGTCTTCTTTCAAATGCCTCTTGTCACTGAAAACAATTATTCTAGTATTTTCTTGTATGTCTTGTTTTCTTGACCCCATCAGAACAACACTCCTATTTACACACTTCAGAATGATTTTTTTTGCAAGAGGTTGACAACACTGATTCACATCTAGCTTTGATCTATGTAATTCTTTTTTTTATTTTTTTTTTTCAGAACTCCTGTCTCTTTATTCAGTTTCAGTCTTCTGTTGGTGATGGCTGCTTCTGCTGAAATGTCGTATCTGGCATCTGACTTAACCAAACCAAATCCTTTTTATTTAGCTGCATATTTCTACAGTTTGTTAGGATCTTTAAAAATCCTTAAAATTGTAGTCCGCAAAGCATTTGCAGTCTTTCTGTGCTTGTTATCATCTGATGGTTTAATAAAGATATTAAAGAATAAATAAAGATTTAATAAAGATATTAGAGATATGACCTTGATGAAAATATTTATCAAGGTCCAAGAAAGCTAACAACAAAACATAAAATTTCACAACAAATTATTTGTAGCTCATCTTTGAGAACACTTTTTAGCTAGGTTTAACAAAAGCTTGCATTAGTTTCATTTATTCTGTTCTCCCATATATTTACTTACAAGAATATCGGGTCACATGGTGTCAAACTCCTGAGTGATGTCACAAGCTCTGTTTCCCCAGTTTAAAAAAATTGGTTGGCGTGAGTTGCTTAGCTTTTACTGCCATTTTGTAAGTACTTAGAAATGATGTAAATATTTTGCTACATGATCTTTTCCTGTATTTTTTCCTGGTAAGTCAGTTACAGATTACTGAATCTAAAATTCCTATTTTCTTGCTAAAATATAAGAATTAATTTTTGTCCCTTTTTAAGCTTCCCAGTTCTACTAGATCTGATTGTTGAATGCAGTCACCATCTTCTAGAATTTCCAAGCCTTGCTTATGTTGACATTAAGGAGAGGGGACAAAAATGGTCCTGCCTGGCCTTGAAATATAGCTATCTAAGATATATGTCCTTGAGATCATCCCTGTTCACTCCAGACTGAAACATGATTTGGCTCCAGATAAGATTAAGTGTACCTAGACCATCTCCAGAGGTTTGTCTTACAAAGTCTTGAAAGCAGTCAGTGAAGATCCTACTATATTCTTAGTTGACCAATCCCAGTACTTTAACTATAATTCCAGATGGATATTTTTCCTAATGTGATATCCAGAGCATTATTATTTGAAATTAAGTGTTTGCTCCTTGCCTGATCTTTGGTTGGCGGTGGGGCCAATTGAACTCTATTTCACTTTCCTTTGTGTTTGAACTCTTGTTTTGCTCCCCCTCAGTCTTTTCTGAACTAGGGAAATCTAAATCACTCTTTTTGTGTCCTGTATTTCAAGCCTCTTAATTGTTGCTGATCTTTTTTACATTCTCCTCAACTTGTCTGATAGACGGTGGCCAAAACCGAGTAGAATGTTACAGCTGAAATTATCCACTGCTGTTTGTAAGTAGTACAGAATAATCATCATAAAAAAGTAGTTCTTTACAATGCATCATACTCCTTTTATTACATTGTAAATTAATACTTCATTATTTAGAAACAGACCATGTACTTACATGCACTTGAAGAATGCATTACAAAGTTTTCCCTCAGCCCTGTTTATTCATCCATGTTAAGAGTTCATTTCAGTGACCAACAGTAATTCCACAAAAAATGAGTGAGACTTCAAGGAACGCTGAAGGTCTTCATCAAGTATGCTGAGTTTTAGAGAATGACAAAAGAAAAAGCAAGCAATAACAGAAATGAACCCCACCCTAATTATAAGCTCTGCAAAGAAAACTTAGCTAAGTTGAATTTGTTCCTCCTTGGTGTACTTGCACACAGGCCAGCTGGCACATGGCTCATCAGAATTTAATTTGCTGCACCTAACATGAAGGGAAATTCTCTCTGTGTGCAATTTGGCTTCCTTAGCACTACAGGCACCCCCCCACTAAAATTAAATACAAATGCTTTCCAATTTACAGTCTGGATTACAAACTGTCTCTCCGCTATGGATAACAAGTTTCATCATGGTGTCACAGACAGCAGATAGAGCTGAGATAGATTGAAGCTTCCTGACGCTGGATAAGAAGGCTGAATGCATAAGGTGAAGGTAAGCATAGAAGCAGGGTTGGATACACAGGCAGCAGAAGTTAGTTGCTCATGCAGCATTAGTGTGCTCTAATAGGCAATCACCTGCTTTACCCGTGCCTAAAGTTAGCCCTATTGGAAATGAATTCAATGGGAATTCTGCTAAGTGCTTCCCCATAAGATCTATGCCAAGGTTTAGACATTTCTGTGATGCTCCAAACTTACTCATCCTGGTCTGAACCATGGCTTTGTCTTGCGAATTCCTCTGAAAGAAATGAAACTTGCAGAACTGCAGCTACAGCTAAAAAAACCCTGTAGGTTAATACATAATTATTTAATCAATACTTTGAAGTCTCCTAGGCCATGATTTGTGATCTTTTCCTCCTCCTCACTCTCTTTTCATGAAGATGAGAGATTTGACAATCTGTTATAAGGTGAAAGGCACATAAGTAGCCAAAAGTAATTAGCAGAATTGTTTCCAATTTAACAGGTGAAGCTGGAACTGACATGAGGCAATTCTAAGTTTAGATAATATCTTCAGCAGTCCTGGCCAGCTGTGCCAGACATGAAGTGTGAGTTTTCCCTGGTGAGAGAACTTAATTTCTGCCTTCAGCATCACTAATGAATAAGAAACACAAGACACAAGCTTGTAGGGGGAATTTTGTCACTGGAGAATTTAGACCTCTGGGCACAGATTTCAGGTAAGAGAGATGCTTTCCTTGGGGACCATGTTTCATAGATTTGTTGGGAGTATGTGGCAAATGAGTGGAGGACGCCAGGGTGCAACAGCTTAGGTACCCATCCTACCCAGGTTTTAACGAGAGGCCTTCAATGAATTCAAGCTGCAAATGATGAGGGTTTTTTATGTGCCAAAAGTGGAAACATGATACAAACACCTTGGTCTTGTTGAAGGATGGTCTGCTGGCAGTGGTCCCTGCTTATCAAGCATCTGCAAACATGAGAGACTGTAGTCACTTCTTTTCTGCTGTGTTTTATGGAGCTATTCTCATCTAGCACAGTGGCCTTTCTCCCACCACCGCCACTGAAGCATGTGAAAGGCTTTGAATCTTGTGCTCTGTGACAGGATTTGGTTTGCTTCTGCAGAACTCTGATGGCTGATATTTGAAATCCATCTGGGGCCAGTATCAGACCCTTAAAATGTGTATAACATAGCAGAATAGCTCATCATCCTTGTGCAAAAAATCAAACCTGCTCTTTACCCTCAGAGCCACAGCTCTTATACAATGGATTGTAGGTAGTTTGTATGAAGTTGTTGGTATGTTCAATGCAACACACGCGTGATGGAATATTCCTGATGACTATAATTTTACTGGATGTAGAATGAACATGGATTTATGAAGAGGTATCTTTTTCTTGTATGTCTGGTTGGTATTACCCAAATATGAAATACAGGTAAACTAATGAGTAAATTTTTATTTTTTAACTGTGAATGCGATAGTAGAACAAAATGGTCGTTCACTTAGCCTAGTATTCTAGTTCTTGAAGTGGTCAGTAGCAGATGGTTAGGGAAAACTAGGAAACTGGACACAGTGTAAATTATTCTTCTGCTTGTGATTCCCTCAGGCTCCAGCAATCACTATGCTAAAAAATTCTTGGAGGTTGCATCTGTTATTTTATGTACTCGTTAACTCCTGAAGTTAATTCACATATTTCAATAATCTAGAATTTGTCTTCATCATTATTGTCAGTAACATCTTATGGCATTTAATAAATGAATAATCATAATAATAAATTAATTATGTACTACTTAAAAATTCTTCCAAAATCTCCTTTTGTTTTAAACCCACTGCCTTATAACTTCTTAGTGGGAGGTAGCTTTTCACAGTTAATTGTCAATGACATTTGTAGTTTGTCAGTTAGACTGTAACAACTCAATCATCGCTTGTGCTATGAAGAGCACCTGCATACTTAGCCTTTGTAAGGAAGTTACTCATAAGCTGTCCTGCACTCATCATTCTTTGCCCACTCAAAGATGTGCTTTTCTGGAAAAAAAAAAAAGCAAAGGAGAAAATACGTACACCCTCACCAGCCAGCATCATAAGCCTTCAAACATAAGCATGAGCAGGCTCTGAGCTGAATTTTGAAGATTTCATGTCCTCACAGGTGACTAGTCCTTAAATGTAGTATGAGATAATCTTTGGCGGCTCACCATACGAATTTGACTGACCAGGGACAATATAGGAGGATGGGTTGAAACAACTTTTTCTTAAAGAGGAGATGGGAGATGGCTGGTTTTCCTGACTGACCTTTTGAGCCACGAACCAGAATCTTTGGCTGGGAGCCTCATCACATTTCCCATGGAAGAAGAGAGACAAGGAGGTGGAGAGCTCCAGGAATAGCAGGACATGATAACAGCTTTATCGCTGCATTACATGTAAGTGAGTCACATAACAGTATCGGCCTGAGCAGTTTTGCTACTTTACTTTATGTCATAGCTGGAGATTTGGACTACTGACAGCTCCTTCAGTACAACTTCACTGGGGCCCTTGGCTCAAATGGCACAGGTTGACCCTGTCTGCTTGGGGGAGAGCTACTTGCAGATAAGCTGTTATCAGAGACCTGAGTGCACCTACATCACAGGGATGAAATCGATTAACACTGCAAAAGGAATAAAAGGAATAATGTTTATGTAGCAATACAATGGTCAGGGCACTTGCGCAGGCTAAGTTCATTGCCAGCAGTCAAGCCCACTGCTTTGAAATCACATATCTGCATTTTTGAAATGGTTATTTTATCTCTTTCTATCTGAAGGCCCAACTAACTGAAGAACAGTAACATTTCTTTTAAATATCATACATATTTTCTTAAAGAATAAATTTCTTTAATGTTACATAGATCTCATCCTAACATGAGTATAAAATATTTGTTAAAATTTTGTTTGTGTGTGTGTGTAGCTGCAATTGTTTTTACATTTTCTGAGTAGATTGATACATCTTCCATGTGATGGGAAAGAGCATTTTCTAAGGCATAGGACACTATTTAGTGAATACATTATTTTCAGGTAGAATTTACATTGGAGCCCAACAGCTTGAAACTGCAGGTCATAATAACAGCTTTCTTATGATGCACAATACTATCATTCTTTTTTGAAGCATCTTGAAATTACTCTAATTTTAGTAAAATATGTTTCTACTGTTTACAGGAGTCTAAAGTTCAGTTAGCTATTGGATTCCATTACCATATTTGCTAATTGCTGTTGTGGGTTATTTGAATTATAAGTAGTTTGGGATATTTAACTACTTGCTATTACAAAAAAGTCCATTTCTAACATCTAATTCCAGTTTATCGGCCAAACCAGTGAACCGATGGCCTTGGTCAGCACAGTAGGATGATAAAACCCAGCTTTGAAGTATATAATCCTCTTATTAGTTATATAAGACAGGCTAGCAGGAAATTTCCCAAATGAGGTCTTAAACTGTGTTGTTCTCCAGTCATTCAAAGCCATCTTAGAATCTCTGTAATGACATTTCAAGCCTACCTTTGAATGGAAAGGAATTACTGTAATTTTTGGCATCTTTATTTATCAGAAATAATATCTTCCTCTTTGCTTTCCCTCATTTTTCAGCCAGTTAGACATTTTTTTTAAATTTGCTGCCAATTCTGTCAATAACTGCTTTTTAATAATTATTTTCAAACATGCTGGGGCTTTAAGGAGTTAACTTCTTCTCCTTAACATTGTTTTCAGTGGTAAGAGAGGCTGAGAAAGCTTTAGGAATACACCCACCAGCAGCTTTGTTCCTTCCTTAATTTTTTAACTTAATTCAAAGCCAGGAGCTCTGTGTCAGTGTATTGAGTGTGCCCTTAGTTTACAGAGAACTGTTGGATTTAGAGGTTAGAGAGCTCCGTTCTCTTGTTTAATGTTCTAAATCTGCAACATATTTTAATTCACAGAAGGGTCATGCTGATTTAGCTGATAATGGTTTCTATTAATTCCACATGCTGTACCAATTAAATTGTGGACATGCAAATTAAAATGTTCATTCTGGATGAATTGAAGATAGGGGAGGTTATAAGCTCCAAATGCTTCTTTGAAACATGGCTCTGTTTGATCTGAATGATTTTCTAAACATTGTACTCTGGGTGTCTGTGTGTATTATGTCTCAATCAATCCTTATCAAGTGTGCCCAGGTTACAATAAACAAGGGGTTTATTTCCTTAGCTGCCAGCCTTGACAAGCTGATGCAGACTGTCAGAGTCAGACTGGGATCTTTCAATCACACATTACATGGCCAGTAAGAAAGATTCTGCTGGCCAAAATCTGTCCTCAGCTGCACTCCTGCAATCCTGTTACCTCTATAGCCTGTCCTCAATGACACCAGAGCAAAACCCTTCTGTGCAAGGGAGCTCTTCAGCTCTGGGGCTGATGAGAGAAGGGTGTTAGAGATAGTGAACAGATATGATGCGACTGATGCATTTTCTCCTCACAAAGCTTGTTGTTTGTCTGTTTGGTTTTTGTAAAATATGCATTTTTATCAAAAAAAAGAAGCACAAACAAAAAAAAGACCTTTTCTACTGTAGAACGTAACTGACGAATATTTAGTGAACAGTTTGAAGAAGTTGAACCAGAAGGGCCAGAATACAAGTTCACCTTCTAGTTTCTCTCTCCATGCAATGTTCTTTGTATTTATATTGTGTTAGTAAATAAAAAAATAGCTAAAAAAAAAAAAAAGTGTTTTAATGTCAGATTTGCAATATCAAGGTTCAGATTACTTTCTAGAATGAAGTATAAATTTCCCAATTAGTTTCTTCCATATAAACATGTAACTCCTGTAGTAGCAGCTTTCTGTCCTGTATTTTTTGATGAGTGCTGGATGCTTACTACATTCAACACATTAATTTACTCCCCTTATATCCATGGATATATGGATATATTCCTTATTTTTAAGGACCTATAGAATATATTGAGGGAAAACATTGATACAACTAACAGATTATGAGCAGTACTTTGCCCTGTTTGTGTCATGCATTGAATATTTATTCTGTTAAGGAATTTTGTCTGGAGTCGGCTCCATATGATGTAACTTACGTCCTAACAAGGTTTTTAAATGGGAGATTAGGTGGCAAAAGTTGTAGTAACCAATATTGCTTCTGATATTGCTGAAACTTTGACACTGCATGAAAATTTTTCACAGCTGTCAGTAGTCCAAATGTACAAGAACATCAGCTGATGAGGATGCATAGCAAGGAAAAACAACTGAATAATTTGAAAATTTGAAAAACATTTGCAAACCATTTTTGTTAGAAGCTGAAAAAACTGTGATTATGAATGTAAAGTAATTGACATAGTCAAGAGAATTATTTTGAGGTTCACAGAATGGTGGTGCTTACTAGAATAAATGAAATGGATTTTAAATCATATAAACAAACAGGTTCATTGTTCAGTCTTTGAGAACTAAAAATATAGTTTCTCAAAGTGACGTATTAAAATCTAGGTTAGGAATTGTATATTAAGAAAGATTCAGGTTATATGTAATATCTAACCCTTTTTGGTAAAATTACGTTATGGAATTCATCACTTCAAAGTGAAATTCATGTCTTTTATATATTTCAGTTTATGTCCTGATTGAAATATTGCAGTGCCATCATACTTTTGAAAGCAGGACAGTTATGTCATAATTTGGGGGGGGGGGAGGGGTGGGAAGACATGAAAGAATTGTTGCAAGATCTTCAATAAAGCATTAGTACTGGAATTAACTTGAACATGTAGCTATCAGTGTTTAAGGAAAAATATGAATAGCTTTAGAGAAAATCTTACATTTATTTTAAGAGCTGCCTTTAGATACATTGTGTTGTGAAAAAGCTAAACATGCGTGTTAAACTTAAAAGACAGACATAGGCCTTGGTGATGGGCAGGTTAGTAGAATTTACTTTTCAAAGAGGATTTTGCTTCGGTAAAATTTATTTGTTCAGTAGAACTGCAACTGTAGGAGAAGAAGGAATTTTTCTTTAAGAAAATTAAATGGCTGTTTTAAATCATGAAAATTAAAGGGAAGATTGCTTTAAAAAAGAATCCAATTAGAAATTCACTAGAGTAATGAAACATTAACAAGTCCGGATACAGTCTTCTGCTTTTCATGGATAGGGTGCCATAAGAATGCTAACCTCATTTGCATTTAACTGTTGCTGTTTGTACGTCATGTCTTTAGTTATTTGTATGTAAAAAATGGCCTGATTTTTATCACTCTATCTATGCTAATAAGTGTTACAGGATCTTTGCAGTCATAACAATGGGGAACAAATGGATTTTGAAAGAAAATGCTAAAGCAACAAACAGACATGAGTTGGTCATGAATAAGTTTGGAAATTCAGAGATTTGTAATAGCTGAAATCTGGGATGTCTTCTATTGACAGTCTGAACTTGAACTCTTTGTGGCTGGAATGATGTTAAATAGAAACTTAACTCTTCTGAAAAGAGTGAACCAGAAGTCCTTTCAGTCAAACATCTTCACAGTCTTGTTGCCCCCTATACATTCAACTTAAATAGTCCTGCTACTGAATGTAAACATCAAACAAAGTTAAAACATGCTGTTTACACTTTTGTACAGTGATTCCTCATTGTCCTCTAATATTCCTTAAGAGCGTAAGGGTTGCTTCTAGTTTGTTGATATCATTCCAGTGGCTGCACTTCAAGAACCTTGTGATAATCATGGATTCTGTAGGCCTGGGTGAGAATGGAGAAATCAATAGGAATGTTTTGCTGTTCACAGATTTTAGGTTGTGGGAATTTTTTGTGGGTTTTTTGGTGTTTTTTTTTTTCTTTTATTTTGTAAATTTTTTTTCTCTCATCTCTCCATGTTCTATTTTTAGTTTAATGTTTGTCTATAGGGAAAGTTGGTCAAAATGGTTTTGGATTCAGTTGAATGCTCATGTAAGAGCATCCAAGCCTAAAATTTATGTATAAAATAATAAAGTACACATAAAGTTTCATTGTATTTTAGTTCCAGAAAAGTAGTACATTTCTGTTCCCTTCTTGAGCAGTAAGTCTGGATCTGCATGACTGAAAATAACTGAAGCTATTTCCTTCAAGTTTATTTGGCACAAATTCATTTAAAGCAAATGAGCTGTCTTACATCTTGCATTTTGGCTGAAGGCAGAATCCACTGCTTGTGCTACCTTGCATTTTCAAATAGTTTAACCTGCATAAAGAAACATGTCCTGTCCTCAGCCAGCAGAAAATACTCGGAAAACAAAAAAACCACACACACTCTACCTGAAAGAAATCCAAAGCGATCACCCCTTTATCCATCTTTGTATTTGCGCATAGTCCCACCAACATGCCCTTTATAATATTCAAGATATTGAAGGCACCTGTCCAATTTAACAGGGCTTTGAACAGGAACAGCCAGATTTGCAGCACGTCTTCCTTGCGTCTCATTATTATGTGTGATTCGGAAGTATAAGCAGATTTTTATTTGGCAAAGTCAGGACTTGTGGAAATCATAAAGATTCATGATATTACTGTTGGCGACAGTTCTTGTCGCAACGCGGGAGTCACGGACACCGCTGAGACGACCAATATGATCCAGCAAATGCCGTTTATTGCCTGTTAACGCACTGCTTATAGAACAAATTTGAACAAGCATGAGCATCGTAACAACTTCTGATTGGTCTGACAGCACTGTTCACGCGCCGGATAGCAACACTCGATTGGCCCCAGCTGGATGCCCACGCGCATGCCTCGTGCACCCTGCAGAGACACCATCTTTCAACCCCGAGGTATCTGGATTGCTCAC